>PVHP010004631.1:0-70159 GCA_004024765.1 Zapus hudsonius | reverse complement strand
GCAACACCTAATTTACTAAACAAAAAGTGTGAGATGCTTTTATGTCTGTACAGAAAGGCTTTATTAAACACACACACACACACACACACACACACACACACACACACACACACACACACACCTTTTTTACATTCCGAGCTTAGGAGAAATAAAAACAGTTTTCTACAATGGTGCTTTACTAAAACTTATTATTAGCTAATTTATATAAAACTAGTACAGCAGATTTCTAAATCTAAGAGCTAGCTAGATACTATTAATGAAATAGGAAATTTAAAAAACTGAAAACTGTTATTTGCAATAAAGGAATTTACTGAATTTTTACCATGTGTTGAAGGCTGTGGGTTCTTTTCATCAGTAAATATTAAGGATTGATGCTCAGATCTGTGATGTTTACAGTATCATTTCTCTTGTCCTGTGTCCACAGGAGCAAAACTCTAAAATCTTACATACTTAATAAAGCAGATGCTTGATTACCTCCTAGATCCAACTAACTTATGAAGTGCTACAAAGTGACTTATATGTGTACATAGCAGAGGAGAATGTATCCCAAGGAAGAAGCTAAGCTGGTTACAGTGTTCCATAAAATGCACACCTGGCACAGAAACAGCTTTATTTGAACAACTGTGGATATATTTAACAGTTCCTTCAGGATCTACACACTCTGAGCAAAATACACCCCAAATCACAGAGTTATTATTTTTAAGTGTTTCTTATTCTAAGAACCTAAAGAAAAGGAAACAATTCTATTTGCTATTCGCCTTAAATTTGAGAATAAAGTGCTATCATAACTTAATATATGATATTTCACGTAGGATAATTAAATTTTTATTTGTTAATCTGCATTCACCTTTAAGAGTTTTTCAGAAAAAAGTTAAACTACAAATTTATCCAAGAATTTAAGTTCTTATCATGCAGCGGGTTGCTGACGTGCTGCAGTCTCTTAAAAGCAAGCTTGCACAATGGCTTCCAAATAATCTGCCAATTTCCAGATTTTAGACTTACAAAAAGTAAAATCAGTAAAAGCACAAAGCCAAAACAAAATATTCTGTGGAATTTAAGAATCACTGTACTTCTGCACAGTCTAATGTTTTCAAAACCACATGAGAACAATTTAAAATATTTTTAGATTGAATATATTTGTCATTTATAAAAGCACACCCAGAGCAGCTTCAGATAAATACAATGCTTTCCGTGTTCTAAAATAAAAGCAAATGTCCACAACAGCGAGTCTTACCACTCATTTTGTTTTTACAGGAGCTGCAGAGAAGAAAATCCAAAAAGGAAACAGCATAGTACACGTTAACAGCTTTAATTGGAGAACAGTTTCGGTTTTTTGCAAGCTGGTAAGAGGAAAAGATCCTTTGACCGAGTCACGTGATAGCTGTCACATGACTTGCAGTGACCAAGGAAAGACCGGGAGGACTGGGAAGGAGGAAAGAGGGAAAAAAAAAAGACTCAATCGCTCCTGCTTGAAAGCTGCTGGTAGCAGAAAATGGTCACATGATCTCTACTGCTGCTGTCCTGACTATGAACATCTTTCAGATCTCTTTGTGAACCAGTTTAAATGCTCAGCAAAATATACTTTACAGAGATTCTTTGTTATTATAAAGCCGTCTTTTCTGTGTTCACAGACAGCATTACTGAATTCCCAAGCTTCTATTTTATCACAAATCCTGATGCTGGCTATCAGCTACACAGTTTAAGTATAAAGTTAATTAATTCCAAAACCCCCGTTCAAATGTCACTGTATAATTTAAGACTTAATTTTAAAGATATTTTATTTATTTTATTTGCAAGCAGAGAGAGACACAGAGAGAAAGAATGGGCACGCCAGGGCCTCCAGTCATTGCAAACAAACTCCAGATGCTGTGACACTTTATACATCTGGCTTTAAGTGAGCACTGGTAATTGAACTCGGGTTGTTAGTTTTTACAGGCAAGTGCCTTAATCACTGAGCCATCTCTCCAGCCCTCAAGACTTAATTCTTAAGGAATTTCCATAATCACACAGACCAGTGCAAGGAACAGAGAGTTCCTTAAAGTGGGAATGCTTCCAGCTTGTTTTTGTCTTTCATACTAATACATTTCTACTATTACAGTTCTGGTCTACTTTCTTTTTTCCTGATTTTGTAAAAACACTTTGTTCAGGACATTAATATGTTTAGTAGATAGCATTCTCCCTTATATTCATAAATTTTGAAAGACTCATCTAATAGTAAAGGCCAACAGTCAGTTACAAGAAAAGAAAGGTATTAAGAACTTCATTACTTTATGGTGCTATATAAGTTCAGAGGAAATTTACTATTGGCTTACACAAATACATAAGTAATCTGATTGTGATTTGTAGCATGTGCATAGTAAAAGAAATGGATTTGGGTATCACAAGATAAATAAGTTGTAATATTAGCAACTACTCCTCTTTGAATCTTTCATTAGCCTCACAGCTTTGTTGCAATAATCAAATTAGATAAATTTAAAGACGAAATAACACTGGATGGTACCACTGAATAATGGCAATTATGGTAAGTAAAAGCATGATCATTACATTATTTTCAAAACTAATAATTACATAGTGTAAAGTATGTGCTAGGAACCATTTAGAGCATTCTGGTTAGCTCCCTTGTTCTTTACAACTGAAGTAGGCACCATGAACAGAGAACCTGAAGCAGAGTTCAGTTAAGGAACTTGCCAAGTGCACACAATAAGGCCAAGGCTGATCATCTTATAACAAGACTATATTTTTTAAAGTGTCTGTAAGTCATGTTTAAAGGCCTTTTCTCCTCAAAAGGTAGAAAAACTGGCAGGGATAACCTGAAACCACAGAGCTCAATAAATAGATGCAAGACACCCCAGAGAGGAAAAAAGATAGCAAAGGACTACTTCTACAGCTGGGGAAGTGTTGTTAACTTTAAATTCTTACTATATAAAAGGCAGATCAGCCCTGAAGAATAAGACCTGAAAGTTCAACTCAAGTGTTTATAAATGTAAGACCTAGCTTCTCTCAAACCCAACCATGCCCATGATCTTTTAGCCTTGAAACAAAAAGCAAGTGCCCACAGTCAACACCCTCCTTTTGCCTCACATACACTGCTGTATTTCCATCTCTTGACTCTAACTGATGAAGTCCTTCTCAACAGGACCTATGATCCATTAAATCCCTATATCCTTGACATTCTAAGGAACATGAGTTCCTAAGCTACCATTAAGTCAAACTTGCCTCCCCCATTTCCGTGTCATCCTCCCCTGGGGCTGTTTAGGTCGTCTCCAAATACTCCAAGATGCTTCCCATTACCAGATGCTCCTGTGACAGGTTGCTTCTTTCCCCTTGTGATAATAGTGTGTGTGTGCATTCTTTCCTCCTTTTTACTGCTATCATACTCAATCCACTTTTATTGAGAACTCTAACAATGGTTCAGTTTGTTTCTGTATTAACACTGCCCTTAAAAAACAAGAACATCAATGTCCAAGACCATTCTAAACCATTTCTACCTTTCATTCTGTTTTAGTAAAGCCATGTTCAAAGCTCTCATCACAACTACATGATCTCACCTTGGAGCTCTCAAACTTTCATGTTCAGTCTCTGGCCATCCTATCTCTCATCTCCATAGTTTTCTTTTTCTATAATTTTTATTTTCATAATGACTTAACCCCTTCCTTCATTAAAAACTGCTTTCATGGTCTGCTTTATTTCCTTTCTAATACATGTGGATACCACTTTTTCTAGCACCATTTGTCAAAGAGACTCTTCTCCAATGTATATTTTTGGCATCTTTGTCAAAACATACAAATGACTAATAAGCATTAGAACTTTTTCAATATCATTATCCATAAGAAAAATGAAAACTACATTCAGGAATAAGAGGGCATTCATTAAAAGAATACAAACAGATACTGGTAAGGCTGTTGGCAAAAAGGAATCCTTATTCAGAATAAAGATATTAAATAAAAATTAAGGGAATCTTTATATATTGCTGATCTAGTCACTATTGAAGTCAGTATGGAGTTTTCTCAGAAAACTAAAAACAGGCCTATCGTTTGGACCCTAAATGATACCCTTGAGAGAGTGGCGGGATAAGCAAGAGACCAATAACCACAGCCAATTAGTCAACCTAGTGTAGGTCAATGGGACAGACACGGATTTCCAACATATCCCAAAGCAGAAGTACAGAGTCCCTTAAGATCTCAACAATAAAGCAGACTTAAAACTCACCCACCATGACTCAGGAAACTGAGCGAAAGACGGGGTGGAAAGATTGTAAGAGCCATGGTGGGGGAGAATATCCAGAGACTTTGCCCCCCTCAGCAACAACACACAAAGGGGAGGGGACGGGGAAGATGACTGACTCCTGGGCTACCCATAACCTCTCAACCCACAGGATGATCCAGTGTGCCCACTGAGGAGGATACCCAGTGTGCTGGGGACAGGGAGGAGGGAAATGATATACCAATACAATATTTGCCCATACAATGTATCAAATTTTGAATAATAAGGATATAAAAGCAGATCTTCCATATGACCCCACAATGCCATTCCAAAGAACAAAGAAATACTTGCACAGCAATGTTCACTAGAGTACTATTTACAATAGCTAAATTATAGACCAACTAGTGTTCAATAACAGAGAAGTGGTAAAGAAAAATGTATCATATACAATGGACTTTTTTCAGACATACAAAAGGATGAAGTCACATTATTTGCATGAAAAAGTATTCAACTAGAGATTATCATATTAAGTGAATTAAGAAAGTCTCAGAAAGACAAATGCCATTTGGTTTCTCTTGTGAATACATAAAGCTTATACAGATCTATAAATTCACATCTGTATATATAACATGAAACTGGAAGTAACACTGTCTAGGAAACAAGGGGCTAATAGGAAGGGAGGAAGGAAGGAAAGGGTGGGTAGCAGGTATGGAGGATATGCTCAACATAAAATACTTATAAGGAGATTAGAATTGGGTGTGGCAGCTCCTGCTTTTAATCACAGCTAAGGTAGGAGGGAGGATCCCAGTTAGTTGGAGGTCAGCCTGGACTACTGAGTTTCAGGTCAGCCTGGGCTAGATTGAAACCCTGCCTCAAAATAACAAAACAAAATTTTAAAAAGAGAGTAGTTTTGATTTCACTGAAAAGTTAATTTTTTTTTGTTTTTGTTTTTTTGAAGTAGGGTCTTGCTGTACCCTAGGCTGGCCTGGAATTAACTATGTAGTCTCAGGTTGGCCTCAAACTCACAGCCATCCTCCTTCCTCTGCTCTAGGAGTGCTACCATGCTAGGCTTGTTAAAAAGGTAACTTTTGAGCAAAGATATAAAAGAAGGGTAGGAATAAGACACTTGGACATCTGCAATCAGTGTAAATCCCTGAGGAGCAAGATTGACATGTTCCAGCCCTAGAAAGGACACCAGTACCACTAGAACAGAATGAGTGAGGGAAAAAGAAGTAAAAAAAAAAAAGTTAGATTGTGTTGGGCCTTGCAGGGTTTATAAGGAATTTGGTCTTGTACTGTGAGTGAAATGAGTAGTAGACATTTCTGACTTTTAAGATATTATCTGAATTATTATCTTAAAAGAATTCATCTAACTCAACCATACTACTTGTGAGAATGAGGTATAATACTTAGGGAAACAAGCTGAACATCTAGTAACTGTACTTCTAAAGAAGTACATGGGCAATGCTCATATATGCACATATCATCCAAGGATTAAATTTAGAATAATCACAACTGTACTACTTTCAGTAGCACCAAAGTGGACATAGCAGACTTGGACACAATCAGATGTTCAGGCTTGAATATGCTATACTTGGAATGTTGATCAGACATCCAAATGGAGGTATCATACAAAAGACCAGTGGCTTAACTAGTCTTGGATTCAAGGGAATACCTATTCTGGAGACATCAACTTCGTAGTCTCTGAGATAACCCTGCAATCCATGAGACTTGATAACATTATATCAAAGGAGCAAAAGAAAAGAAGATAATAATCTTTTAGATAAAATATCTCTGCTATGGAGACATTTCTCTAGGTCTGTTGGCCCACATGACTCTTTAAGATATCCAATATACCCAGGAATAGATGCTGGGCATCAGGGTGATGTGAATATTATTTTTCATAGGACAATACAAAATAGGGCTTTTCTGAACATACCGTTCCTTTCAGAAAGCCATGTGTAAAAGGTTCTACCAATTCTCAGTCTCACCATTATTTGATATTCAGAATAAAACATTGCCAATCTTACTTTATTCTCATTTTATATTACCCCGTACAAGCTTTTTCATCTTTATCCTCCTACATCTTTTACTAATCATTTGGTAAAATGAGCTTTTGTGTTTTCTAGGTACCAGTTCCAAGAGTTAAATTGGCTGCAAGTATCTTCCTCCAAGATCATGATTTGTTTTCCATGCACTACATGATGATGCAGTTATTAATTGCAATCAAGTGAAACACTCATTGTTTGACAGCACTGTGCATGGGACTAAAGAAATCTTTCTATTCCAGAGTTAGAAAGAGAATCTCTCATTTATCATTGTTGTGTTTATCCTTACACATTTAAGTCCTTAAAAGCTAATTTTTGGAAAAATCTGGCTTCTACTTTAATTTAAATGGATAACCAATGTTCCAGAAAAATATTTCCTGATCTCTTTCCCTTAGGACAGGCTTCTTTTGAGCAGAAGTCCTCTTAAGGACGAACCTTTAGAAGAGATTACTTAGCCAGAGTTTCTAGATTGGCCAATGAAACAGAAATCTTCGAAGTCAAATTTCAATTTACCACAATCAAGTCTTGTTTTTAGTCAGACTATTCTGGATTACACTGGCAAGAGTTGCTAAAATCAAATTCTTACTTACTAAAACTAATTAACATTACTAACAATTCTCTTATTATTCCTACTTCTACACTTGACTTTCTACTTTCTGATCATGCCTTTTCAAGGTGTGTGTGTGTGTGTGTGTGTATGTATAGTGTGTGTATGTATAGTGTGCGTATAAGTGTGTAGAGATGAGCACCCCATGTTCATGGAGAATATTGGGTACCCTCCTCAAGTCTGTTTCCTGCACTGTTTCCTTGAGAAGGCATCTCTCACTGAACCTGGAGCTATTTTATTTATTTATTTATTTATTTATTTATTTATTTATTTATTTATTTATTTATTTGTTTGTTTGTTTGTTTGTTTTACCAGACTGGCGGATATGCCACAGAGATTCTCTACCCTCTCAGGACTGGGATGTGCATGTCCACATGAAACTCAAATCCATTAATTTTCCAATACTCACTCTACCTTTTGTATTTTCTACAAAGACTGAGTAACCTAGTTTCTCGCTTATTTCCCATACAAGCTGGTTTCGACAGCTGCATCTCTCAAATGTTTCTCAAATCCATACTCTGTCATACTCCATTGCTATTATCTCAGCAATAATAAGAACCATTCCAGTATTCTCCAAATGAGACTCCTCACCTCCAGTCCCTTGCAATCAACATACTTCTCATACTACTATAAAATTGATCTAAACCCTGAATCCTATTGTTTTATTGTTTATGAGATGAAGTCTAAGCTTCTAAACATGGCCTACTATACTCCCCCAAACCAGGTGGCTCCCCTTACTGACAAAATACCAGTCTACTCTTTTCAATACTAAGTGAACCACATTCTTTTTTCCATTTGCAAGGAAATATTTTCAAATGAAATGACATTATTGTGCTACTTTATCATTCATTTTTTGTAATTTGTAATATTCGGTACAACCTAAATAACAGAGCAGCATACACTAGTGATGAAGAACAGACTTTGAAACTATTGAAACTAGACCGTCTAACCCTAGTGACTGTTTATAGCTATGAAACCTAAAAAGTTACTTAATTTCTTGCATCTTTCCTCAGCTATAAGATGCAGACAGTATTCTGCTTCATATGGACATAAAGGGGACTAAATGAGTTCATCTTTGCAAAACATGAATGAATCTTTAATGCTAAGTACACCATATAAACAAACTGTAATGCTCCCAATGCATCTTCTATGTTTATTTTTTATGGGATTTGATGCAACTTATAAAGTTAACAGGGACTTTATCAAACATAAATGTATCTATATTTTCCTTATTGTAACTAAATGTCCTCTAGTGAGGTTTTATCCCAGTAATCTCTCCAGAGACTAAATGCAAACATATGAGCCTATGAGGAACATTTCATAATCAAACCATAGTACCCAGGAAGCTCAGAAATCTAGAAGATTCACAAGGACTCTCCCCAAGGTTATAAGAGCAATAATTAATTGCTGGAGAGGGCAGACTTTCTTTAGTGGAACTTATTGCAAATTGGACAGGGAATTTCAGGGAAGTGGTTTTTGTGAGTTATCACCCACTCTGGGTGGGCTTTTTGGTGATAAAGCTTCCTTTGAGTCAGCCACACTCCTGTAAGTAGCCTCTCAACCACATCCCAGTAACCCTAGTTTCAGTGATTCAGCAAGCTAGGTGCGGGTGGGTTTGTTGTCTGCTGCTGTGCCCTATCGAGGATAAACAGACATTTGTTCACACTTCCTCAATTGGGGGAGGGAGAGCTAGGGAGACCACACCACAGTACTTATCTTTTTGTCAGTTTATTAGCTGTATAATATCTATATGATTCCTTATTAATGTTATTGAGCTGAAAAAACGATATAGCTGTTATTTTTATTTTTTTCAATAAAACTGCTGATAACTATTGATTGCAATTTTAAAAAAATATTTTATTTATTTATTTGAGAGAGAGAGAGAGAAAGAGAGAGAGAGAGAGAGAGAGAATGGGAGTGCCAGGGCCTCCAAGCCACTGCAAATGAACTCCAGACACATGCGCCCTCTTGTATATGGGCACTGGGGAATCGAACTCTGGTCCTTCTGCATTGCAGGCAAACACCTTAGCTGCTAAGCCATCTCTTCAGCCCATATTGATTGCATTTTATGGTTGGTAATCTGAGGCTAATACGTTCAATGGCTCTTTTTTATATTAAGAAAAATTTTTCTTTGTTCTTAGGGTACTTTGTACTTAGGGTGCTTAGAATCAATTATAACTGGAGGATATTTATATTTCTGCTTTTATCTTTTTTAATGAATAAATAGGCTCAAATGTAGTCACAGGTACTATAATATCTTCAAATATTTTTACAAACAAGTCACTGAATTTTCTTCAGTTATAATTCTTGTGAATATTTCACTAATTGAAATTTCTTTTTAAGTTAATTGGTGCTGTAAAGTGTGATTATAAAGTAAGAATCACTGTCAAGTGATAAAGTTTCAGAGTTATACAAAACAGTAAGTGACAAATCATCCCTGATTTTTAAAAACAAGCTGTGGCAGGAATATCTAGATCTGACTGCCTGTATCAGTGACTCCTCCAGTTGGTGGCCTGGTGACACCAAGTGCCAGCAGGTGTGGCAGCAGCAGCAGCACAAAGTTTCACAACCACACCATCCTTTATATCTAACTGCTTCAGTTTTACTCTATTTACCACATTTATATTTTGGAAACAACTCCACAATTATTCAAATATAATGGGCTTTGGAGGTGAGACCTGGACTAGATGAGGTCATGAGGGCTGCAGAGCTGGGAAGAAGTCTCAAGAGAGTAAGAGCTATGGTCATGTAAGCATGAGAGCCTGAGTTCAATTCCCAACACCCAGGTAGAAAAGCCAGATGTGGTCAGTGAAGTCTGTAACTCCAACTGTGTGGGGAGTGGAGACAGGAGAATGGGTGGGGCTCCCTGGTCAGTCAGCCAGATGGAAAAAAATCACAGCTTCAGGGTCAGTAAGAAACTTCATTTCAAGGAAACCATGCAGAAGCGTGATAGAGAATATCATCTGGCATTTTTTTCACTGGCCTTCATATGCATGTAAAGACTCATCTGCATACACATGTGCCTATACTATACACACACATACACTACTCAGCAGGCATATTTCCATCTTGCTATGTGATGCCTTATGATGCAAAACTTCACTAGATACAGTTGATTTCAGATTCTGAATGAAGACTCTAGAACTAAGAATTGTATTTCGTTATGAATTACTCAGTCCAAAGTAGTGTGTTATATAACACACCACAGGCTATGATATTTTTCTACCAAGTACTATGTATTAGGCAGGGGTCAGGAAAAGAGAGTAGTTTATTCTGGTTGCCATTAAGATCTAAAAACATCAAAACAAAAAAAAAATTCCTCAGACAGGCGTGGTGGCGCACGCCTTTAATCTCAGCACTCAGGAGGCAGAGGTAGGAGGATCGCCTTGAGTTCAAGGCCACCCTGAGACTACAGAGTGAATTCCAGGTCAGCCTGGACTAGAGCAAGACCCTACCTCGAAAAACAAAAAACAAAAAACAACAACAAAAAAAAGATCTAAAAACATCAACAACTCAAGTAGACTAAGCAGAAGTTGGAAATGCAGAACACTGGTCAATCAAATCCATTTATAACTTATCATTTTAATAGAATTACTAAGAGCATTGTGTTAAATATGATAAATCACCCCTGTTGTAGGGAGCTGTCACCTCATTTTGCTTGTGAATAACTTGTAAAGAAACGAAAGATCAAGGTCATTCTCATGTTTCCTTTTTAGAGGTTCTTCTTTAAAGTTTGGAATATAAAATAAATATATTATTGCTTACATATGATTCAGAATTGTGAATAATTTTATTGATCTGTCTATAAGTAATTGGAATATATCTGTAGTTAGATTTTCTATGCACTTATGTATTAGCCATAAACACAATAAAACAAAATAAATCACAGGAATGACCATAATGTGGCAAGAGGGTAGAGCAGGGAAAGAGAGGGAATAACCTAGGAAAGAAGCAGTTCACAGAGTAAGACATGTAGCCCCATCAGGGCTACATGTAACAACACAGGGCACATGTAAAAAAAAAAGTTCCACCATGTCTGAATGCAGGTGCATATTATGTAAATGATATATACAAAGTCAGGATTCACCTGGCTTGAGGGTTCTGAGCCTTGGGCGTGGCCCAGATCTCTAACCAACTTAAGTTCTTAGGAGTGCTTTTCCTTTCTCTTTCTCAATAAACTGTCTCTATTTCTATTAGTACCCATGTGTTCCCAGTCTAATTATTTTGTCTGAGAGACAAGAACCTTGAAACCTCAGCAGGTTCTCTTCAGACTGAGATCCATGTTTGTAACACGAATCGCTTTTTCTTTAGGGCCTGACATGATTGTTGGCTTTCACTACACAGACATAACCCTGGCCTATAGTTAAGACAATGAGAGACCAGCCTGCGCACCTGCTGCTCCTCCCATTAACCCCTTTCCTTGACCTGAGGGGAGGCAAGGTCATAGACCTGTGCCCTGACATCCTACCCACCCTTTCACTCGGACCCCTTGGCCCTAGGCAAGGCCAGGTAAGGGAGCTGTGCCTTGGCTCCTGACCAGCCTCTGGGCCCCACAACCCGCCCACTGACTCCTGGTTCCAGGCCAGGTAAGTAAGCTTTGCTCCAGACCAGCCTGCACACCTGCAGCTCTGCCCATTATCACCTTAACCCTAGGCAAGATGAGGTTGCAGACCTGTGCCCTGACCTCCCACACACCCTAGCACAATGGGACCCCCTGACCCTAGGCAAAGCCAGGTGAGGGAGCTGTACCTTGGCTCCCTACCAGCCCAAGTGCCCCAGGATACCGCCAACTGACCCCAGGTTCCAGGCCAGGTAAGAAAGCCTGATGCTTTGCTCCTGACCAGCCTGTACACTCACAGCACTGCATATTAACCTCTGAACCCTAGAGGAGGCAAGGTTGGGGACCTGTGCCCTGACTTCCCACCCACCCTTGCACGCTCAGACCCCCTGACACTAAGCAAGGCTCGATGAGGGAGCTGTGTCTTGGCTCCCCACAAACCTGTGTGCCCCACAACCCCACCCATTGAACCTGGGTTCTAAACAAGGTCCAACACCCAGCCTGCCATTGCTGCTGAAAGTTTGAACACCCTCCACACTGCCTGACACCAGAGGAACCAAGCAGGTGCCAAAACCTCACCAGTCCTCAGGCCAGAATCTCGTGGGAGGTCCCCACCACTGCTGAGGGCCCAGGAAAAAACAATCTCTCTTCTGAACATATGTAGATCACAGCACAAGAAGAACACACAGGCGGAGTGCCACACAAAGTTTGCCTAGCCCCACTTTGGAAGTCCACACTGAAAATACCAAAGAAAGAGCACAGATGCAATCCCAGGAGGAGATGACAACATATTCAGGACATCTCTGAATGGAGTCTATATCCAGGTTATTAATGGAAATGGGAGCAAATACTGATAATGTAAGTGGAAATGTGCAGAATCAGCTCACAAGCTTTGCCACCAGGCTCAATACAATAGAGGAAAAACAGATGGACTTTGCTAGAACAGTAAATAAGTTAAAGGCAAACCAGCAATCAGAGGAGCTCAAGAATCAGCTGACTAAACTAAATGAAGACATAATCAAATACAAGGATGAGTAAAAGGAAGCTTTAAGTAAGACAACTTTTGAAATGAAAATTCAACTGAACAGAGAGATGGAGACCATGCAAAAAGCTCTATTGGAAAACCAAAATCAAATGGAGATATTTAAAATGTCTCTAGAATCCCTCACTACAACAGTAAATAACCTGGAAGATAGAACCTCAGACATGGAAGACAAAGCAGAAAAAAAGAGATTGGGATAACAGAAACTTGGATAAGTTCAAAAAAGCATGTGAACAAAATATGAGGGAACTATGTAATACCCTTAAACAACCAAACCTCCAGATCATGGGGATACTAGAGGGGGAAGAAATCCAGGCCAAAGGCATAGGGAACATATTCAACACAATTATTGAGGAAAATTTCCCCATTCTAGCAAAAGAGAAACCCATCCAGATACAAGAAGCACACAGAACACCAAACAGGCAGGACCAAAGAAGAAACTTCCCAAGACACATTGTAGTAAAAACCCTAAACACTGAAACCAAGGAGAGGTTCTAAAAGCAGCAAAAGCAAAACAATGAATCACATATAAAGGCATACCCATCAGAGTTACACCAGATTTCTCCACGGAAACCATGAAAGTGAGAAGGGAATGGAATGGCGTACTTCAAAGCCTAAATCACTTTGGCTTTCAACCCAAACTATTGTATCCTGCAGAAGTATCCCTTATAATAGATGGAGAAAGTTAAGTATTTCAAGATAAAAGCCAGCTCTACAATTTTATGGACACTAAACCAAACCTACAGAGAATTCTCTGAACTATTCTGAGAATATATGAAATATTAGGCACAGAAGAGCCAAGCAACCAACCCTCAGAGCCATCCAGAAGTTGGACACAATAATCAAGCCTACAGGGGACAAAATAACAAGAGAGGCATCAAATCCCATTAACCCTACACTATGACAGAGATTGAGTCAAGCCTCACAGCTATAACTTTGAATATTATTGGCCTTAACTCTCCCATAAAAAAGAAAAAAAACCAGGCTAACAGGATGGGTCAGAAAAATGGACCAGTCAATCTGCTGCCTCCAAGAAATCCACCTCACCTCTAAAGACAGGAACCTCCTCAGGGTGAAGATGATTTTTCATGCTAATGGAAACAAAAAACAAGCAGGGGTTGCCACACTAATATCTGACAAAATAGACTTCAAACCAAAATGAATTCAAAAGGAACTGACAGATTTTCTTAATGTTCTGGTTTAACATGGTTAGGAACCACATATGAGGAAGAATATGCGGCGTTAGGCTCTCTGCTTATGTGTGTGATTGCTAAGAATGATCAGCTCCAAGTTCATCCATTTTTCTTTAAATTTCATTATGTCATTTTTCCTTTCAGCTGTGTAGTATTCCATAGTGTAAATATACCACAACGTTGATATCCATTCATCCAGTGATGGATATTTGGGTTGATTCCAATTCTTTGCTATTATGAATTGAGCTGCTATAAACATAGTTGAACAAATGTCTCTGTGCTGTGGCAAGGAAACATGGGAGTAGATACGCAGTCGAGGGATAGCTGGGTCCGCAGGTAGCTCCATACTCATCCTCCACATTGCTTTCCATAGTGGTTGTAAAAGTTTGCATTCCCACCAGCAGTGAATGAGGGTCCCTTTTACCCTACATCCTCACCAGCATCTGTTGTTGGTAGATTTTAATGATTGCCATTCTGACTAGAGTAAGGTGGAATCTCATTGTTGTTTTGATTTGCATTTCTCTGATGATTAATGACATTGAACATTTCTTAAATGGGAGTTTGCCATTTGTATTTCTTCCTCTGTGAATTCCCTGTTGAGTTCTCTTCCCCATTTTGTGAGAGGCCTGTTTGATACTTTTTCATTTAACTTTTTGAGTTCTTGGTACATTTTAGATATTAGACCTCTATCCATATTGTAGCTGGCAAAGATTAACTCCCAGTTTGATGGTGGTCTATTCATTTTGAGTATGGTATGCTTGTCTATACAGACACTTTTTAGCTTGATAAGATCCCATTGGTTAAGTGACTGTTGTACTTCCTGGGCTATTGGAGGTTTGTTCAGAAAGTTTTTCCCTACTCCTATCTCATAGAGAGTTCCCCTAATTTTCTCCTCCAGGGTTTTCAGAGTTTCAGGTATTACAATAAGGTCTTTGATCCATTTGGAGTTGATTTTTGTGCATGGTGAGAGGAGAGGGTCTAGTTTCCTTTTCTTGCAATTATTTATCCAGTTTGTCCAACACCATTTGTTAAAGATGCTAGTGAACATTGTTGGCATCTTTGTTGAATATGAAGTAACTATAGGTGCTTGAGATTAGGGCAGGGTCTTCAATTCTGTTCCATTGGTCTATCTGTCTATTTTTATGCCAGTACCATACTGTTTTTGTTATGATGGCTTTGTAGTGTATCTTGTGGTCAGGTATGGTGATACCGCCTGATGTGCTTCTTTTAATATGGATGGCTTTGGATATCTGAGGCATTAGGCTCTCTGCTTATGTGTGGAGAGACTATAAAAGGGAATGGAAAGAAATTGGGGGGTAATGGGAGAATGGGGGGCTCATATAGTAAACTGAACTAATAATGAATTGACTCTATAAACCCTAGCTTTAATACAGTAAGCTTCTGGGGAAGCTGAGGGTAGCACCTGGTATGAGGGGCCACAAACAGAATGGGAGGAAGCCTAACCTCAAGAATTGTTCAGGCCTGCATCTCCCTGTCCCAGTTATTGGTTTCTTCCCGCACTGTGCTGTTCAAAGAGACCCAGAAGGTCCCCAAAATGTGACATACTTCTGCCAAAGCTCTTGAATATCTGTCCAAGGCCTAAGGTAAAACCCTATTGCTGAAGAAATCACAGAGTATCATCAAACAACACCAAGAGATCCTGCTAGATCCAGAATGGTAGCTAGCTCCCAGATGGTAGCAAGTGTAGCACTAGAAGGTGTTGCATGAGCTGCCAGGGAAAATTGGTCAATGTTATTTGGAGAAAGCAGAGACCACTGATATACAAGATAGACAGTTGTCACAAGAATGCTTAACACACGGCTGTATGGAAGAGACCAGCAAGTCAAGAAATTCTCATCTGTGCAACAGTGGCACTAAACCGAGGAGGGAAATCAATGGCTTACTGATTAGCTAAGAGATCCACTTAGTGACAAGGAACCCTTAACTGGCAAATTCCTAACCCTAACCCTAGCCCTAGGGGAAATTCCTACTACCAGAGAGGCTACACCCATGAGGAGCTGCTAGCCAAAATAGCAATGTTGTCTCACTTAACCTATATTGATCTTACTCTCCAATGGAGATTCTGTTTGTATTTTCAGAAGGCAGCGAGAGAGCTGGGGACAAATCAATTCCACAAACAAGGCATTGGATGCTAGCTGACATCCTGGCAGGAGAACAAACCACACCTAGCCTTCACATAGGGCCCAAAAAACCTACAAGAAAGTGACGAGACAAACAGGAAACCAATCACCACAGCAAGTCTGACAACCCATGAAAGGTCAGTGGAAACAGACACCAAGGATACCCAACACAATCCAGGGCAAAGATCCAGAGATACTTAAGATCTCAATAATAAAGCAGACTTAAAACTCACCCACCATGACTCAGGGAGCTGAGTGGAAAAGGGGGCGGATAGAATGTAAGAACCATGGTGGGGGAGAATATCCAGAGACATTGCCCCTATCAGCAACAATACACAAAGAGGGAAGAAAAAAAAAGAGAGAGCGAAAGGAAAACTGGCTACCTCTGGTGCAGTTCATACCCCCTATCTTATGGACAGATCAAGTATGCACACCAAGGAGGGACCATAGTGGTTGGGGACAGAGAGGAGGGAAATGGGGACACAGTCACAAGATTTGCTCATACAATGTATATACTTATTCATAATAAAGATATGAAAAATGACAATGAAATAAGCAAGCCAGTACAGGTCTATGACAATGGTACTAAAGCTGATAATACTCTATATAGGCGTCCCTTGAATTCCTGTCACCATTCCCCTGTTGTCCCCAAGCTGCAGGTGGGCCTGGTGAGGGTCTGTTGGGTTTTATACAAGATGGAGCTCCTCAAAGCAGCTTTCCTGAAGTCATCATCCATGATGGAACTTTTCAGTGATGCAGCAACTGTCTTTTGCTTCCTCTTAGACCTTCTTTTGCTTCCTCTCAGAACTTACCAATGTGGGCTTATTCACAAAGTTGGACTTACATCAAATCCTTTCTTTGATCTGTTTGTGCCCTATCTGTGGTGAGTAGTGCCATGCCAAGTAAAGACTTTTAAACTAAAGAATCTACCCTCAAGCACTAAATTGAGCTGCACACCAATACAACACCTGAAGTAGATGATAGGTTTACTAAGTACCTGTTTCTAAACAAGAAGTTATTTTTAGTCTCTAGCTGGAAATCTGCAGAGGTGACAATATCATTATGCAGGGTGTAACCATGTAATGTAAGCAATGGTGAATCATTCTATTATTACAGTTAGAAACAGTATCTGGAATTTACTGCAATACATTAGGTTAACTATGTCTCAAGAGCTGACCACCACACATTGGAATCACACAGCAGTGATAAACATCAATGGCTTAAATCGGTTGTGATCAAACATTAAGGCCACAGAGGTTAAAAACAAGTGTCCAAGTGACACGGTAAACCAGTCATCCATTCTGCAGACTACATGAAATCAGTACTGCTATCTTGGAAAAGATAGTACTAGGTTCCTCCCTCGTTCATCCCCTCTTCTCCTCCTCCTCCTTTTTTAAACATAGCAACTAAGCTTTTTTATTTTAATTACAGATTTCTCATACAGCAGACTCTAGATTTATGTTTACTCATATCTTTTGTGGTTTAAGGTTTGGACCTTCAAAAACATGCCTGAAAGGAGTATGGAAAATGGCTTCTATAAGCCAGGCACTTTAGACAATTTTATACAGAATATGTCACAATTTATTAAGCATTTTATGTATCATGTTCAGCTTGACAAGCAACATTTAGGCTTGGGGTTTTTTTTCCTCATTCATATTTTTTTAATTTATTTTTTAGCACTGACATACAGATAATTAAGTTTCATTGCAGTATTTTTCATACAATTTTTAGTTTCCCTTCCACTCCACAAATTTTTTAATGGATCGTTTAGTCTTTATCTTAATGTCCAGTAGCCTATATAGATCAGTGGCAAACTAATTTTCATCATGTTCCACAACAAGAAATAAATATATGTGCATATAAATATACATCTATACATACATATTTATATGCACACAAATATGAGGACATGACTAAATGCAGGAATGAATTCCAGAGACAAACTGTATTAGTCAGGGTTCTCTAGAGGAAACAGAGTTGATAGAATGGATTATAATAAAAGGGAATTTATTGGAATAGCTTACAAGACAGTCCAATAGTAGCAGTTGGTAGGCCCACAGGTAAGGAACCAGTAGCTGTTCAGTCCACATGGATGGAGGCCTCAGCAGTCCCAATCCAGCCCAGAAGGCCTGATGGCTCCCTGGGGAGTGGCTACTCTACAGTCCAATATGTGAGGCCAAGGAAACTGGGTTCCGATGTCCAGGAAGGGTAGGAGAGCAGGATGTGAGTGCAAGTCACAAACAAGCACCAGCAACCGGGGGAGGAAGAGCATCTCCTTCCCCTTAAGCTTCCTTATATTAGTCTCCTTCTGGAAGGCCCACCCACTGGGGGAAAGGGCTCACTCTGGGAGTTCCCTTCTCCAAAATCCCAAAAGGATTTTGTCAATCCTTCCTGCAGGCAAACTCAGAGACCCGCCCAAGATTATTATGGATTATTACATTGGTCAAGTTGAAAAAAAAAATTAACCATCACACAAACAAAAAGTCAAATCAAGAAAAGAAACTGGAATTTAATAAAGAGACGGAGATGCTGAAGAAAAACCTAATGGAAAATAAAAATTACTTAATGTATTTACAGTGCTCCTAAGAAAACCTCACCAACCAAATACATCATGTGGAGGAAAAACTATCAGGGCTTGAGAACAAGACAGAGTAAACAGATCAGGATACTAATCTAAATCAATGACAAGTTCAAAAAAAAGTATGAACAGCTGGGAAATGTAGGACATTTTAAAAAGACCAACATTTCAGATTAAAGGCATATGAGAAGGAGAAGAACTATTATGCCAAGGACATAGAGAATACCTTCAACAAAATTGCTGTAGAGAACTAAATCTTACAAAAGTGGTATGTCTAGGTACAGGAGTCATACAGAACACCAGATAGAACCTTAAAAGAAATTCCCCATGTTATACTATAGTGAAATACTAAACACAGAAAACAAAGAGAGATTATTAAAAGCTCCAAGAAAAAAGTTCATCACTTACAAAGATAAGTCCATCAGAATTACATCCTATTTTTCAACAGAAACTCAAAAGGCCAGAAAGGGTTCGTAACAGAGTATTTCAAACTGAAAGACCATTGCTGCCAACCCAAACTAGTATATCCAGCAAACCGATCCCTTAAAATAGAAAACGTTTCCATGATAAAAAGCCAGCTTTATGAATACAAGAGCATTAAACCAGTCCTACAGAGAATGGTGGGTAGGACACTTAGCACTGAGGAAAAGAACACACACTAAAGAGGCTGCAGGAGGGAACAACCAATAACCATTGCTAGAATAGACAGGAAAGTAGATGAAAATCAAGAAAACACCAAATTCCACAAAATCTTCACTTGACCCAAACTTCTCATTCATAACTCTAAACATCAATGGACTCAACTCCACAATCAAAAGACACAGGCTGGGATATTCAGCTCTGGAATGCCCTTTCCCCCAGGAGTCTTTTCTCTCTAGTTCCTTTATCTCTTACTTTAAAATAAACCATCTTCTTTGAAAACAACAAAGACAGGTTTATAGGCTAGATCACTAAACTGGATTCACCCACTTGCTATCTTCACAAAATACACTTTACCAATAAAGACAGACACTATCTTAGGGTGTAAAAACGTTGGGAAGATTCCAAGCAACTGGAAATAAGAAAACAAGCAAGTGTGGCTTTACCGATATCTGACAAAATGGACCAACATTTCAAATTATAGGCAAAAGTAATCAAAAGATATAAAGAAGGCTACTTTACACTCAGAAATGAAACAATTCAATAAGAGAATATTATAATCAAACATACATGCACCAAACACAGGTGCACCAGATATTATAAAGTAAATCAGAAATAAATTCCAACAAATAGTGAGAGATTTTACCCGGGCGTGGTGACACACGCCTTTAATCCCAGCACTCGGGAGGCAGAGGTAGGAGGATCACCAAGAGTTCAAGGAGACTTTAATATTCCACTATCAATAGATCAACTGAATAGAAAAAAAAATAGACAAACAAAAGAGCTAAACAACACCATACACCAAATAGATAATAGCAGATAACTCCGGAACATTTTATGAAAATTCACAGAATACACATTCTTTAAAGTAGCTCATAGAACCTTCTCTAAAAAAGACATAAAAGTAAGTAAATAAAAAGACAAAGTAAGGCTCTACAAATTCAGGAAAATTTACATAATTCCCTGCATTATATCTGATCATAAAGAAATAAAGCTAAAAATGAACAACAGGAAAAGTAACATAAAACACACTATTGAATAATGCATGGGTCTTTGAAGAAATAAAAAAGAAACTGAAAGCTCCTAGAACTGAGTGACAATTACAATACAATATATCTAAACTTAAGGGATACAATAAAGGTATAAAACACAATATACCTAAACTTATAGGATAGTATCAATATTTTCATTTCCTTTCATGTCTGGGTGTTATGGCACAGGTTTTAAATCCTTAACTGAGAAGTTTACAGCTCTGAATGCCAGCATTATAAAAAGAGAGAGATCTCAGAGAAATAACAAGGATGCACATCAAGCATATCAAAGAATAAAAACAATATAAATCCAAAACCACCCCACAGAAAGAAATAGTCATCATCAGGGTATAAATCAATGAACTGAAACTGAAGAAAGCAATTTAAAAGACTAATTGAAGAGAGAACTAGTTCTTAAAAAAAAAAAAAAAACGAGATTGATAAACCTCTGGCCAAATTGATCAAAAGAAAGAGAGGAGAGTCTCATAAACAAAACTAGAAATGAAAATGTGTTACAACAGATGCCAATGAAATAGGGAGAATCTTTAGGACATATTTCAAAAACCTATATTCCACAAAATTAGAAAGCTGGAAAAAAATGGATGAATTCTTGCCTCATATAACCTACCAAAACTAAAATCAGAGAGATATATTACCTGAATAGAGCTGTATCATCTAATGAGATTAAAGGAGTAATTAAAAGCCTCCCAACCAAAAATATTCCAGGCCCAAATGGAATCATTGCTGAATTCAACCAAATCTTTATAGAAGAATAGAAACTAATACTCATTTTACAAAATTGAAAAGGAGGGAATGCTCCCTAACTCCTTCTATGAAGCTAGTATTACACTAATACCAAAAACAGAGACAAAAGAAAAAAAAAACCTATAGATCACTACCCTGATGAACTTATATGCAACAATTCTCAATAAAATTCTTGAAAACTGGATCCAAGAACATATCAAAAATTTCATACACCTTGATCAAGTGCTGGTATACCTCTGACAGATGTCATATCTAGACTATACGAAAAGCTCAAAAAAAGTAAATAATAAGAAATCAAACAGCCCAATCAAACACTGGGTTATAAAACTAAATAGAGCTGGGTATGATGGTGCAGCAAACCCAGCAATTGAAAGGCAGAGGTAAGAGGATCACTGAGAGTTTGAGGCCAGCCTGAGACTACAGAGTGAATTCCTCATCAATTTGGGCTAGAGTGAGACCCTACCTCAAAAAATAAATTTAAAACTACCACAAAACAAGGCCTATTAGTGAACCCTCAAAATTACCTGTGATGTACTGATAACAATGTCCTTCCAGAGCCACAGAAGGGGTAGAAATACCCTGAGGCACAGTCCCCCACTGCCCCACAGGGACTGACTGAGCCTTCATGACCCCACAGTGAATCCCAGAACCCCACTGACGAGTGCCCCCAGGGAGCTGGGATGAGGGGATGAGAGGGATTAGGAGAAAGACCTCCCCCCAACAAGTAGATAGGGCATGGCCTCTGACGGTGACCTCATCAAATTGCCAGGAACACTCCCAGGCCAGCGTCTCACCGCTGCCCCCGCAGCGAAACTTTTAAAAGTCCTAATTCAAATTTGGGACAAGCACCTCCTCTTTTTCCTGTCTTGACTGCTGGGCTGGAGGTGCGATAGACCGGGTGGTGAGTTTTACCCCCTCCTCCGATCTCCTTATCAGGATCAGAGAGAGGGTGAAGGAGGAGAATTTTCTCTTTATCATGTGTTATTTCTTTTTCACTTTTTGGTGATTCTGTGCACTTTTGATGATGATTTATAAACCTCACAGACCACATGGTGGTTGGGTGCTCCTCCTATCCCATTCCCAATTCCCCTGAGCTGACTCTAATCTAGAATAAACATGTGTGATAAAAATACTCTTGTCAAGGTTGTTTATTGGCATTCTGAGACGCAAACTCTGGGAAAGTGCAGTGATGAAGCCCTTGGTGTTCACACGCTGTGCCCAGTTCCCGCTACACGATAACCTATTACACACACACACACACACACACACACACACACACACGTATATATGTATATGTATAATTTTTAAAATGTCCTTACAGAGCTTAAGTTACACATGTAATGTCTTATAGCCAGTAAGAAATACAGTTAATATTTAAACTCATTTTCTCTAATAGCAAAGATAGTGAGGTGTAATTTTTTTCTAGAACAACAGAAAACTACAGTCCCATTTTTGCAGACAAGTATATTTTTGCAGACAAGTATTAAGGTGGTAGAAAATTCAGCAACTTCTGTTCCCTGCCTCTCTCCTAGCTTCTGATGGCTTGTTGACAACCTTTGGTATCTTAGCAAGCCAGAGATCTACTTCTTTTATATGACTGTGTGCGTATAAAATTTTTTCTCTTTTTATAAAGATACTAGTCATATTAGAGAGCTACTTTAGCCAATAGCTTTTCTATTGTCTTCAGTTTATATATGAAGATGATTCTGATCCACTGGGGGTTATTTTGTTTCCCAAGGGATGTTTTGTGATATCTGGAGACACTTACTTGTTATAAATCAGGATAAGGAGAAATGGCTATTGGGTAAAGGGGAGGGATTCTACTAAACATGCTACAGTTCATAGGATATCCTGGCAGCTAAACAGTATCCAGCCTAAAAGTAATAAAGGGACATTCAGTAAAGAAATATTACATTCTACCTGCTAAAATATCTGAGGTAGGATTTGGATAGGCTGAGGTGGTGGTGATAAAGAATACATTCCAGGTAAGAAATAACTAACAGCATAAGACAGGCTTAAAAAATTAAAAGACAGTGAATAAGTCAAGTATGAGGAGACAGATGCCAGACGTGGTGGTGCACACCTTTAATCCCAGCACTCAGGAGGCAGAGGTAGGAGGATCACCATGAGTTCAAGGCAGCCTGAGATTACGTAGCAAATTCCAGATCACCTGGGCTAGAGCAAGACCCTACCTCAAAATCTTTTTAAAAAAGTATGAAAAGGGATGGAGAGATGGCTTAGCAGTTAAGAGTCTTGCCTGCAAAGCCTAATGACCCAAGTTCAAGTCCCCAGTGCCCACATAAAGCCAGATGCACAAAGTGGTGCATGCATCTGGAGTTCATTTGCAAAGCCTGGAGGACCTGGTGTGCCAATTCTCTCTGTCTGTGTCTCTCTCTCTCTCTCTGCTTGCAAATAAATAAAAAGTATTTTTTAAAAAGTATGAAAAGAATAAATATTAGGGAGAAATAGGAACAAAATTAGACAGCTGAAATCTTTTGGAAAGGCTCCTAAAGGAATCTGGACTTTTTTGAGCGAGGAAGGAATATAAACAATAAAATACTAGTATTAGCCAAGAAACAAATACACACACACAAAAAAATTAGCTTGGATGTTACTGCAATAGTTAAATGATGAAGTATTCAGAGTTTGTGCTTTTGTGTGATGGCAGAGAAAGAATGGGAAAAAAGTAAGTACCACTTATGTGGCATAAGATTTTGTAAGGTTATCAAGGAAAGTAATAAATTACTAGTTTGCATAAAATTTTGTGAGGTTTTTGGTAACAAAAAGTAAGAAATTATTATTCTTACCTGTAATGCACTGAATCTGTCCATCTTCTCTTCTTATTGTAAATGCTTCCCCTGGATTAACTTGTACCAGAATAACCTTGAAATGAGAAAAAAAAGAAGAGTCAATTAAAACAATAAGAGTAAATTAGTATATAAAAATTCTTTAAATGGCTAGAAATGAGCAGCCATTTCTACTTAACCTAATGAAATTGAAGAATATGCATTTAAAATGCTTATTTCACTTTATAGGAAGTCAGACTTAGGCCAGAAGTACAAAGAGCAGAGAAAGCAGCTGGTGGAAAGCTTAAGGAAAAGTTAGTAAATGATTCAGTAGCAAAGAAGAAGTCAAGCCTCAGGGCATGGGCAACATCCCTGGAGCTCATCAGTCATAAGGATTGAGCTTTTCTAAAGAATAAGTTAATAGAGCATGAGTTGAACATGCTTAAACTTGTATGACTTAAGTTATATGTGAGGATGTGCTAAATTGTTTTTTTTTTAATTTTTATTCACTCATTTGTGAGAGAATGTGTGTGTGTGAGAGAGAGAGAGAGAGAGAGAGAGAGAGAGAGAGAGAGAGAGAGAGAGAGAGAGAGAGAGAGAGAGAGAATGTGCGAAGGGCATCTGGCTTTACTTGGGTACTGAAGAACCGAAGCTGAGCCATCAGGCTTTGCAAGCAAGTGCCTTTAAACATCTGAGCCATTTCTTTAGCCCTGCTCCTGCAGTTCTCCACCTGCTGTGACAGAGTCCAGTCTCTGCTCATTCTATGCTTTCTCCTGCCATCATGGAGCTTCCCCTCAAGACTGTAAGCCAAAATAAAAAAAAAAGTAAAATAAAAATTTAAAAACTATCCACCCATCAGCTGTTTTGTCCCAGTAATGAGAAGGTAATTGCAATAGTCTGGCTTTATTTGGGTACTTGCTTTGCAAGAAAGCACCTTTAACAGCTGAGCCATCTCCCTAGGCCTAAGAATGTGCTAAATTAATCCCACCATTTTAAGTGGGTACAAAGATAATATACTAATTGTATAAATTATTAAATTATATAAATTGGTAAAACAGAAAGATGGTAAAATAAAGTCTTTTTTCTTATGATAATCACTGTCAAAATAAGTTTCTTAGACTAGTCATCTAAACAGAATTGACTTCCTTCTCTGAATTTTGCATGAGTTTAAAATTATAAAATAGACATCCTATACGAGTTGAAGTCTTGTATCAAGTATACAATAAACACTTCGCCTGACTTAGGTCAACCTCAGTATTTCCATTATTGGAGACAATGCTGAATCGCTGTGACATGTAGTTTGTCCTTTAGACTTAGTGCTGTGTCACTAGGCTAGATCTTAGCGAATTCCTTTACCTTTAGACTTAGTGTTGTTTCGTTAGGCTAGGTCTTAGAAAGGGAATTCTTTCACCTTTTTCTTGATATATTACCTTTGTAAAGGATTTTACTACTTTATAGAGTTCTCACAGTGTTTAAGAGCATCTTTTCACTACATTCTGGAAATCCTGAAAATTACAGTTATATAATCTTTGTTGCTTTAACAGATAAAAAAAAAAAAAGAGAGAACCTTTTTTTGGTGCTGGGATCAAACCAAGGGCTTCAGAAATAATAAGCAAGCAATCTGCCACTGAATTTCACCCTCCAACTAATTTGCACCCCTCTGATCTCTGCTATATACTGGGCTTTTTAAAAAATGTTTTATTTATTTGAGAGAAAGAGAGAAGGGGAGGGAGAGGGAAGGAGGGAGGGAGGGAAGAAGGGAGGGAAGGAGAGAGGGAGGGAAGAAGGGAGGAAAGGAGGGAGGGAAGGAGGGAGGGAGGGAGAAAGGAAGAGAGAGAGAGAGAGAGAGAGAGAGAGAGAGAGAGAGAGAGAGAGAGAGAGAATATGAATGGGTGCCAGGGACTACGGCCACTGCAAATGAACTTCAAACACATGCACCACCTTGTGCATCTGGCTTTATGTGGGTACTGGGGAAATGAACTTGGGTCCTTCTGCTTTGCAGGTAAAAGCTTTAACCACTAAGCCATCTTTCCAGCCCATACTAGGCTCTTTTGTAAACTGCATGTCATCTTACCATTTATTTTCTGGGCATTTAAATTTTCTTAGTAATTTGCATGGATACTTTGTATATTATTAATAATATTATGCTGCATTTAATATTCTCATTTTGTTTATTCAGTTAACATTACTATAATTGTTACATATGTAGAATAAACACAACTTTACCCTTTAGCTTACTATAATTATTATATATTATTTTCTTCTAGCCAATGTTATCCATTTCCCTTTGTGGTATCTTCTATTGTTTCTAATTTCATCAGTAATTGTGACAGTAGAAGCTACTAGTCTCATGTAGCTATGAACACTTAAAATGTGGCTTTTCTATAATGAGATTTAAGTAAAAATATATACTGAATTTCAAAGGCTTGTGGAACCAAAAATCAAAATACCTCATTAAGAACTTTTATATTCATTTAGTAATTAAATTTAGTTAAATACATGCACACACACACACACACACACACACGCACAGTATAATGTTACATTCTTTTATCCCCTCACCCCAGCTCCCATTACCCTGGTGTCCTCCTCAGTGGGGTTATGGTATTAGGCTCAGTCGGTCCCAGTGGAGTAGGGGGTGGGTGGAGACTGCACCTCATGGTATTCCTACCACTCTTACAATCTTTAAGCCCCATCTTATTCAATGTTCCCTGAGCCGTGACAAGCCTGTTGGCAGTCTGATTTACTGTTGATACATCTATTTCTTGTTGAGATAATATTCATGTCATGCTGGGTAAAATGAAACATTGCAATTAATTTTGCCTGTTTAAAATTTTTTAAGGTTGCTATTAAGTTTTTTACATGGTTTGCATTGTATTTCCATGGGTAATATAGAAAAGATAAATACTAGTTTCTACTTTATTCTAGCTTTTAGATAACTTGAATGCTTATATTTATTTCTTCGAGGTGCCAAAATTCATCTAGAGAATATTCAAAGATGCTTGCTTTCCTAGAGCTAGCCAATACAACTTGCTAAACACAAAATACCTCCATTAATATACAACACAATCTTTTACCCACTATTTGTTTTGGCAAAAGTAGCTTTAGAGCTACATTTTAATGTTTTAAGAAATGTTAATGCAGAGCTGGGTATGGTGGCTTGCACCTGTATTCCCAGAACTCAGAAGGCTAAGGTAGGATAGCTGTGAGTTCTAAGCCAACCTAGGCAAATGTGAGGCTATGCCAAAGGAGGTGCTAAGAAAAACCAGAAAAAGAAACAAGAGGGAAGACTTGCCTTTACAGCTGAGATAGCCATTCTTTGGAAAACCGAGAAGGGTTGTGACTAGGCATGTCAGCAGCTGCTTCCCTTGCAAACTAGGGGGTTATTATGAGGCAGTGGGGTTGCAGGGAGGGCCTTGGGGCTCTTCAGGAAAGTGATAACTGGAAGGTGATCTGGGACATTCCAGGGAACTGACAATTGAGATGGGTGGTCTAGGTCATTCCTGGGAAACAGAGTTACAACTATCAAATGGCAATCAGAATTCAAAAATGGAGACCTGCTGTGCGTGGTGGCACACACCTCTAATCCCAGCACTAATCCCAGGAGTTCAAGGCCAGCCTGAGACCACATAGTGAATTCTAGGTCAGCATGGGCTAAAGAGAGAGACCCTACCTCGAAAAAACATAAAACAAAACAAAATAAAAGGAGATGTTCTAGTTCTAACAGGAAGGAGGGCGGAAACTTAAGAATTCTTCTCTTTTTAAAAAAATACTTGTGTGTGTGTGTTTGTATGTGGGTGTGTGTTTCTTGTCACTGCAAGGGGAACACCAGACAACTTTATGTGGGTGGCTGGAGAATTGAACCAGGGCTGGAAGGCTTTGCAAGCAAGGATCTTTACTGCTGAGCCATCTCCTCAGGCCCATGATTTCTAGAAGTGCATTCCAATTACTACTCTTGCTCAAGCACTTTGTTAGGACTGTCGAGTGGTGCTATGACCAGAGAAGACATGTGCTATTGAAGCACTGAGCACTGTTTACACCATCTGTTACTTGGCACGTGTGTGCACACATTTTTGTGTTTAATGCATCTCTAGAAAATGGAAAATTTAGGTGGGAGTCTGAAGACTAAGGAGGAGAGGACTAGCCAGGCAAGAATATTAGAAAGCTATTTTTTAGGCCTAGCAAAGTACGAAGCTGTAGAATGGGAAAGAAGTTCCACTGCTTTATATGGCTGGAGCAAGGAGCATGGTGTGTGCGAGTGGAGGACACGGCAGCAGAGGGAAAAGGTAAGAAGTATGGGAAGAACAGGTGGGAATCAGGTTAGGAAGGGCACCGTGAGTCATCTAAAAGTCAATAAAGTTTTAGTGAAGCAGGGAACACCACAACACAGTAACTCTGAATGCAGTTGGAGTAGAAGGAACAGCAGTCAGCAAGGTACATTTTTTTGAAAGCAACCAGTTTTAATTATTTTCGTTATTTGCTTTATTTTTTTTTTTTTACTTGGCCCATTACATTGTTTTCTGACCTTTACAGTCAAATACTCTATTTCATTCTCCCTTTAGTATTATATGAATTAAACTATGAATTTTACTTAACTCAGCTTAGCCATATAGAATATATCTGTCATTATTATTATTATTATTATTATTATTATTTTGGTAAAGTGAGTTTGGGCAGAAGTATCCTGTGGAGGTAGATAATGCTGTACCCAGAAGCCATAAATTGTTCCTAGAAAAAATTCAGGACTGGGATAGGATATGTTACAGTGAATTGTTTAGGAGGGAGGCCCTTGATGTCCCCCAAATATTACAGGCTAAGGGTCATGGTTGCCCAGAAGAACTAGAATGTAAGGTCCTATTGGAGTCGCGCTTTAGCAGCACATAAACCAAAAAGACCCTATTGCTTAAGACTCTACATGACTGGGTTGCAGGTCACTGAGAAATCAAGCTGGAGCTGAGATGGAAGCCTCCTTCCTGTTGGCAGTCAGGATGTTGGAAAGGTCTATGTAGCTTATTGGGAGAAAAAAAGTTTGGTCTTAACCCTGTAAGGTCTATGGCTGGCTAGCCAGGCCAAATGTATGGACTGGTACAATAGTGGCTTGTCTGTTATGGGGGAAATCAAATGGTCTCTAATTGGACGTGAGGCCTACTTCATGAAAGGGAGTTCCTGACTTACATGGAAAATCTAATCCAAAGCCTATGGCTTGGGAGGTCCTAAGGCCTAGGGGGGAACTATTTCTGCTTTCTGGCTAAATGGATACATTATGCCCACCCAATTGCCTCTAAATACTTATGTTTATACCCACATATTAATGCTAATTTCACTTCTGGTTAGAGAGGCTTCTCTTTTCTGATGGCCATGACCACTTGGGTAGCTCAAAACTCACCAAAGCTAAGAAGTGACAGTGGGGTGTTTAATACTTAATGATACATTGCTAGCACATCCTCCAAGGCTTGGGAGCCATTATGGAAAAGGTGGCAGAAAGACTGTAACAGCCAAAGGAAGAGGAGGAGTGCTAACAATACTGTCTTCCAGACATAAAGTCCCCTTGACATTGATGACCTCACAGTGGCTAAAGCTACTTACACAAGACCTGCATAACGGGAGGAAAACATGATGACATCAAGATAGAAGAGAGACTAGTTAAAAGGAAGGGATTCAATGGAGGGGGATGGATTCGGGAAAGGGAAACAGAATTGAGAACTTCCTGCTTTTATCTCCCAATTGCTTAGGATTAGAAGCATGTGTCATCATGCCCAGCTAAGACTGATTGTTTTGATGAAGATGAAAGAATATATAAATATAAAATAATGCCGCTGTGAGAAGTGAGAAAATAAGCTCTGGACCTGGGCTCTGTGGCAAGAATAAGAACCTGAGTTCAGACCGCCAGCGCCCACAGAAAAATAATGGACTTGGAAACATGCCTGTAACTTCAGTGCTGGGGAGTCGGGCAGTCAGGCAGACTTGCGGGGTAGCTTGTCTAGCCACATCAGTGCGCCCTGTGATCAGGGAGAGACCCTGTCTCAACAACTAATGTGGAGAGTGACTGAGGAAGACGTCTGATATCACTCTCTGCCCTGTAAACAGAGGAACACCTGTGCATACATGTGGACGCACACATACATGAACATGCATACACACCACACACACTCACATGCAAAAAATAATAGAAGCCTTGCATTATCTCAGATTGGGTTTTCAATATGCCTTCCCATTTTACAGTTTCATCTATTTAGTAGACAACAGGGTAATCGTTATGTCTATTTAACAGTCTGCCCCTAGTCACAAGAATGAAATCAATAATGATTATATAATAGGGTTAAGAATCAGTGCATATGCATATGTAAAGGACAGAACACAGTGTATATTATACATCTGCTCATTTCTGGGGCTTTGCTGTCATTTAAATGTGACATATCTCCTACAGGTTCATGAGTCTGCATAGTTGCTCCACCGCTGGTGGTATTGCTGTGGAAAGCTGTGGAATAAACTTACAGAACACAGTGGATCACTGAGGGCAGAACTTAAGGCTTTATAGCATGGTCCCACTTACTGTATGATCTCTGGTTCCTGGCTCCTGATACAAAATGACCAGCTACCTTCACATTCTGCCTTCCATACCATGATGGACTATATCCCTCAAACTGAAAGCCAAAATAAAGCCTTCCTCCCTTACATTGGTTATTGTCAGCCATTTTGTCATAGCAATGAGAACAGTAACTAGCACAGAGAATGGACCATTGCTGTGATAAACCTAACCCCATGGTTTGAAGGGCATTTAGAGGTGGCTTCTGGAAGTAATATGAAAAAATTTGGAGCTGAGGGTTAGAGAAACTCTTTTATGCTGTAAGCAGAGCTTAATGGACCAGTCTTATGGAGTTCAAAAGAACAGAGTGCTAAGAGAAATGTAGAATGTGGAGGCTCTGTTACAATATTTTAAGGGGGAAAAAGTGCTCTATATTTGGAAGTGACATAGAGGGCATTCATGCAAAGAATCTATTTGCATTCTGTCCAAGTCCTGAGAACTTGAGTGAAGCTGAATTCAAAAGCAATAGACTAATGTTGTTTGGTGGAGGAAATTTCAAGACAGGTTAGTATTCAGTCTGTAGTCTGGCTACTGCTCACAGCTCTTATCCAGGTGAGAAAGAACAGAAAAGAAAAAAATGCAATGTTAGGCAAGGAAGGAAGTATGAGAAAATTTAAAGCTGTAGACAAGAAGGGGACAGAGAAAGCATTTATAATTGTTTAAGAGATTAGTACTATTAAGGAAAACACCATACATTTACCTGAAGGCAAGACCAATGCATCTAAGGCTCCAACTTCTCCAAATGCAAATTCACTTGAAAGGAGAGAGCCTGAACTGAAGGAACTTTCTACTGAAAACAACAGAGAGGGTAGTTTTCTCAGGTTCAACCTCCAAGGCACACTGGAAGACACTATAGTTGTGGCAAAAGGGGCCCAACTTTATCTACTGCTGCCATGATTTCCCCACCACGATGGACTGGATATACCCTCAAGCCAAAATAAAAATAAACCCTTTCTTAAATTGCTTTCGTGAGATATTTGAAAAAAGTAGCTAATACACCTGGCATCTAGCAATGAACCAAACAGGTGAGAAGGTCTAGTCTAGAGAACTCATAATAGCTAAAACTAATTTGTTTCCACATTTAGAAGTCACAAGTGAAAAGGTCTTTTACTGTGTTTTCTTGCATTTGACTTAAAAATCTTATTTGGATACAAGACTTAGCTTTCAACTCAGCAAGGAAAGAATAGCCAGAAAGTAAAGTGCTTATTCAGAGTAACAACTATGCCAGTATCAAAGTTAAACACTGTATATACTCTTGATGATTCTGATCATGACTCATATGCTTTATAAGATCTATAAGAACAGATATTAATCATGCCCTTTGGTAAAAAGCTTTAGAAATGGATTTCCGGATCTTCTTAGTGAAATAATTATGCCTATAATCTCTGGTAACAGTAACTCTGCCAATTTTTAGACCATGTATGCTCAGCGGCTGCTTGAAGTTTATGTCCTGTTGTTTATACTCAGCCCAGACTTAGGTGGTCCTGTAACAATCTAACTACATCTACCTGGGTCCCCTCAATTACCCTCTAAGGACTGAAAAACTACAAGAATGAGCTGGTTTTCTCTGTTCCCATTTCCCCCTGACTGTCTTTGATTCTTTTTGCCCAGCATCTTTATCTTTGGACTGTCTTCTTGCATTACACCAATGCACTACTTCAGAGTCCCTTAGAGTCTTAATGGAGAGGTTTCCCAACTGCCACACTCGACAACCCTACTCAGCTCAAAGAATCCAGGCTGGTTGTTTCCCTGATTCCTTTAATGGTAAGGGTTACTTCTTCGGTGGGGAGGCAATTTAAGGGTAAAAGCACTCCCCAAAAAAGATAAAGTTAGGGAATATCCTTGAATCGACCTTTTGTCTTCACTTTGCTAGAGGTCAGAGAAGGATCTGGCTTCCCCGTATCTCTTGCTGCCTAAAAGAGTTCCCTAGTGCTTCTCCTAACCTGAGTCCCTCCCTAGAAAGGAGTCCCCTTCCTAGAAATAAGATTGTGGCACAAGACTTTTATCCCAGGACTCCAGAGGCAGAGGTAGGAGGAGGCTCTCTGTGAGTTCAAGGCCAGCCTGGGACTACACAGTGAATTCCAAGGTTACCCTGAGCTAGAGCAAGACCCTTGAGGGGAAAAAAAAAAGATTCCTGGAAGGATTAAACCTGAACTTGGCCTTATGACTTGTTAGCTCAGGCCCCATTCAGAGTCTCTAGGTGGGCTTTTACCACCCTTCCCCTCTTGCCTTCTCACAGGCAGGAGCTTCTTGTACTCTCTCCTTCTCCCATAAATTAGGGGCTTCTCACATCCTACTGCCTCCTTTGGCATTCATTCTCTTAAATTCAGGTCTTCTCAAATACCCCCTGGCCTCCTTGGGCAAGAGCTCTGCATTCCTTCATTCTCTTCAGTTCTATCTATAATCTAGTAAAACCTGTGGACTCTGAAAAAAATTTAAGTCTCTGCTAAATCCTAAGGGTTTATTTATATAACAAATTATAGATTTGGATTTGATATTTAAAAATAACAGCCAATTGTCTAAACAATTTGGCAAAACTATTATATCAATTATATTCTACCATGCTATTTAGCAAAGAAGTGTATGCATATGCATGTGTGTATACATACATATACATATGTATGTATGTGCTATGCATACACACACATACACACACATATATACTGAGGGAGGATCTCACTCTGGCCTGGCTGACCTATGATTCACTATGTAGTCTCAGGGTGGCCTTGAACTCACAGCAATCCTCTTACCTCTGCCTCCTGAGTGCTGGTATTAAAGGTGTGCACCACCATGCCCAGCCAAAGGAGTATATTAAGCAAGCAAGAACTGTTCATACTTATTGAATGAAGCCTGTTGATTACTCATGATAGACAGATTTTATTGTTCTATAAAATATGAACATGTCTATAAATTATAAGAGATCCTCTAATAAAATTATTCACTTTAAAGTGGAAAAAGAGAAATTAAGAATAAACATCACATATATTCACTAATAATATCCTGATACTAAGTTAAAAATAAGACAAACAGACCTATTTTAAATTTTAACACAAATAGTGGAGGAGGTGAAGTTTATTCATTTATGTAAAACATTTTTAACCAGCTCTATTGTGTGTCACACACTCTTGCAGTTACTGTGAACAAGAAGAAAACAAATCACAGTCCAAACTCTCAAGGAATCTGTGTGGAGTCAACTCATGGAAAGAGACAAATGTTAGGTGGCATAATACAGATATAAATAATACACTTTACAAGTAATCATGCAACCCAGAATGATCACCCAAGGTTAACCAGGAAAGATTCCTGGAAGAGATGATTACACAGTATCATCTCAGACACAGTACAAGTTTCTGATGCTTTTGGTATCATATCTCAGAATCCACCGTCATGATGATTTACTCTTTGGTTTTCTTCTAAAATGTTTCTACTGTTAGCTTTTTAAGGTATGTCTAGTAGAAAGGAACATAGGATTATAGAGGCCCTAAGGGTGAAAGAGAACATGGGCAATTTGAATAAAAGGAATTAAGATGAAAAAGTTAACATTTAAGCTACTTTAATAAGTGCAATGGAAAGATAAATTTACAAGACTGGATCAGGAAGATTCTTTTTTATCAGGCCAAGTAGTTAAGTCAATTAAACTTTAGCAAAGTTAGAAACAGAGGAAGCTCATGTCCAAATTTTATCTTTACCCCAACCTCTTATTTTCAAACCTAGAGAAAAAAATACAAACTTAGTTCAATGAACACTAGGACATACTTCACTGGGATTCGTCAGTTACTAATGTGTTACCACATTTGCACACACTCAACATGCTTTTTATGGTAGACTGCTGGATTCTTTTGAAAATCAATGCTAAAACCAATTCATGTAATATTAAAGTAAAATTTACATAATATAAAATTAATCAAATGACAGTGGGTAATTCAGTTGTTTGGTATATTCACAATGTTGTGAAGCCATTACCTCCAAATAATTCCAAAATGTTTTCATCATCTCCATTAGATAGATTTTATCTAGTTCTCCCTTCAAGACCCTAATAATCAACAACTGATTTTGTGTCAAACTTTATTTGGGATTTTTTTTCATATAAATGAAAGCACATAATTGGCCTATAGCCTGCTCCGTGTAAGAGAATACATGCTGGTACTGAAAACTTAGTCAAAAGCCTATGGCTGGGGAGGCCATGAGCCAAAGGGGAGTAATGCCTGCTATTGTCTGACTAAATGTGTATATTATGCCCAACAATCAGCCTTCTAAGCACTTTTTTATGTTTATACCCATATATTAATGCTATTTTCACTTTTGGTTAGAGAACCTTCTCTGTTCAGATGGCAGTGACCACTGGGGTGACTCAAAAGTCACCATAGGCCGGGCGTGGTGGCACACACTTTAATCCCAGCACTGGAGAGGCAGAGGTAGGAAGACTGTCATGAGTTTGAGGCCACCCTGAGAATACATAGTGAATTCCAGGTCAGCCTGGGCTAGAGTAAGACCCTACCTTGAAAAAAACAAACAAAAAAATCACCATAGTACAGAGAAGAAGGATAGTGGAGTGTTCAGCACTGGGACATCTCTATCACACCCTCCAAGTCTCAGGGACACTGCAGAAGAGGTGGTGGAAGAAATGTAAGAGGCAAAGGAAGGGTAGACTGCCTACAATGCAATCTTCCAGACACAAACTGGTCTTGATGTTCATGACCTCACAGTGCCTAACCTGCAAAACAGGAGAGAAGATGCTACATGGTAGAGACCAGAAAGGCAAGAAGAGCTCATGTGTGCAATAGTGGCGCTTAACCTAGGTGGGTAATCAACAGCTCTCTGATTGGCTAAGGGATCCACTCAGTGGCAAGGAACCCTTAATCTCATTCTCCATTGGAGATTCTGGTTGCATTTCTTAGAAGGGAGCAAGAACTGTAGACAACCCAATTCCACCAAGACCCAAGATGATGGCTGACACCCAGGCAGGAGATGAACCTCCCCTAACTTATCATCTAGGGCTCAAATGAAACCATAGAGGAAGTGAGAGATGAGCAAGAGAGCTGCTTCCACAGCAAGTCAGACAACCTATGCAAGGGTGATGGAGACAGACACCGAGAAGACTCACAATAGTCCAAAGCAGAAACCCAGAGACTCTTAAGAGCTCCACAGTAAAGCAGGCTTAAAACTCACCCACCAGGGAATTTTGTGGAAGAGGGGGTGGAAAGATTTTAAGAGCCATGGTAGAGGTAATATCCAGACATATTGTCCTTCCCTCAACAACAACAAAAACAGTAACAACAACAACAACAACAACAACAAAAAAAACCTGGCTACTGCTTATATAATTCATAGCCCTCCATCCCATGGAGTGTTCCCATAATCCCACTAAAGAGGGCCCTCAGTGAACTGGGGAGCATGGAGAAGGGAAATGGGGGTACCAACACAAGACTTGTTCATACAGTATATTGAACTACTAACAATAAATAAATGTTTAAAAAAGAAAAAAGTCTATAGAACTGAATAGAGTTCTCAAAAAAAGAAATACAAATGGTCAATAAACATCAAAACACATGTTCTACAGCCTTAGCCATCAGGCTAATGTAAATTAAAAATACTTTGAGATTCCATCCCACTCCTGTCAGAATAGTTATTATCCTCAAGAAATCGAATGGCAATAAACAGTGGTGAGGGTTAGGGGAAAGAGGAGCTCTTCTCCACTGCTGGTGGGAATGTAAACTGGTGCAACTACTGTGGAAATCAATGTGAATTTCCCTAAAACAGCTTAAAATAGATTTATTATATGATCCAGCTGTACTACTCCTTGCATATACCCTAAGGACTCTATACATGACCACAGAGATACTTGCTCATCTGTGTTCAGAAAATGGATCCAGCACAGATGCACATCTAGTGATGAGTGGATAATGCCAATGTGATACATTTAAACGATAGATTTTGAGCCAGGAGTGGTGGCGCACGCCTTTAATCCCAGCACTCAGGAGGCAGAGGTAGGAGGATGGCCGTGAGTTCAAGGCCACCCTGAGACTACAGAGTGAATGCCAGGTCAGCTGGACTAGAGCGAGACCCTACCTCGAAAAACCAAAAAAAAAAAAAAAAAAAAGGAGTTTGTAAAGAAAAATAAAACATGAAATTTTCAGAAGAATGGATGGATCTGGATAAGTGAGGTAACCCGGGCCCAGAAAGTCAAATGTCACATGTGTTCTCTCATATGTGAATCCTAGAGTTAAATGCTTAGATCTGTATGTAAGTTGGAGTAAAAGTCAGTAGTAGAGGCCACGAAGCTAGCAAGGTGGGAGGGGGGTGGAGAAGTGAGGATTTCAGGGAAAGAAACAGTAGATATGCAGCTAGAAGGTGAGGATAGTGTGGGGTGAAATGGTCTACGAGTAGGGGATAAGGATAGAGGAAGGGGTGAGTGATGGGTTAATCAAAATTAAAGATCCTGGGCTGGAGAGATGGCTTAGTGGTTAAGTAAAGCATCCGCCTGCAAAGCAGAAGGACCTGAGTTCAATTTCCCAGGACCCACATAAAGCCAGATGCATAAGGTGGCACATGTGTCTGGAGTTAGTTTGCAGTGGCTAGAGGCCCTGGTACACCTGTTCGCTCTCTCTCTCTCTCTCTCTCTCTCTCTCTCTCTCTCTCTCTCTCTCTCTCTCTCTCTCCCTCCCTCCCTCCCTCCCTCTCTCTCCCCCTCTCATCTCTCAAATAAATAAATAAATAAAATTTAAAAGTCCTCACTGCTGGGTGGACAAGTGTTGACCCTTTGAAAAATAATGAATAAAAATAACAAATAATTTCAAGATGTTATTAATAAACCATATGGAAACCTACTTCTCCAGCAAAATAAAATGTATATGTAAAAAGAGAGAGAGAGAGAGCGAAAGAGAGAGAGAGAGAGAGATTGTGTGGGTAGAAATACCTCATGGGGGTGGATAATGCTGTTCCTAGAAGCCATAGATTGTTTAGAAGAGATGAGCTATTTGAAGATTTTTTAGTGTCAGAGGTGAGATACCTTACAGAGAGTTGTCAGCCAGGGAAGCTCCTGATGTCCCCCAAAACATTACAAGCTATTGCCCAACTCTTTGTTGACCACCGGGACTAGCTGGTAAGACTACTGCTAAAGACTTCACATGCTTCAGCTGAGGGTCACTGAGAAAACAAGCTGGAGCTGAGCTGGAAGCCTCCATCCTATTGACTAGCTGACAGAAAGAGCTATACAGCCACAACAGCCTTAACCAGAAGTGCACCCTAGAAGCTGGCCAGCTGGCTAGCCAAGCCAAATATACCTATTGTTGCAATGGTGGCATGTCTGTTATGGGAGAAACCAACTGATCTTCTATTGGACTTGAAGCCCACTCCACAGGAGGGAATTCCTGCCTAATCAAAAGCCTATGGCTGGGAGGTCATAAGCCCTGGGGAAACTACTACTACACATGGACATACTGTGTCCACCAAACTGCCCTCTAATTACTTATGGTTGTGCCCATGTATTAATGCTCCTCTCACTTCTGGTTAGAGATGTTGCTCTTTTCAGATGGCTGGCAGTGGGGGAGACTCAAAACTCACCGAAGTACTGAGAAGAAATGACAGGGGTGGGTTCATCACTAACTGAAACATCTCTATTATACCTCCAAGGCCTAAGAATCATTGTGGAACAGGTGGTGGAAAGAATGCAAGAGCCAAAAGAAGAAGAGTGTTTACAATACTGTCTTCTAGACACAAAGTGGCTAATGCTTCCTGCCTACAGAAGACCTGCATAACAGGAGGGGGAAAAGGATGGATGACATCAAAGCAGAAGACAGGCTAATTGGAAAAAATAAGGGATTCCGTGGAGAGAGGATTCCAAAAGGTAAGGTGGTGGGATTTCTATATGTATCAAGGTTATCAATAAAAAAATTTTTTAAAAATCATTAGTACATGTGTCAGTGAGCTATTTGAAGATTTCTAGTAATGGGCAACATGAACATTGAGTATCCTAAAAATAAAACTGCACAAAAGAAACTACAGGATATAGCAAATTTATGACATTTATAAAATTTGGTTTAAAAAAGAGGACATGAAAAATAAGAATAGCAAAAAACAGTTGAGTGTGTATCTGGCCAAAGTGGGATGCTAAAGTTTTTAGCAAAAGGCCATTGAAGAACAAGAGAAAGGACCAGTGATCCCAAGCAAAGCAGTGAGTGTACATTAACAGTATGATGATTCCTATAAAGCTAGCTCTCTGATGACTACATGTCAGTACAACTGATTAGATGTACACAGCTGGGGCAGGAAGATAACTCAAGTGAGTTCCCAGACCAGCCAAGGGCCAGTGTGAGACCATAACTCAAAAAAACAAGTTGGACCCAGGGCTGAGGCAGGCTGCCCAGTTCCTACTGCCTCAGGGGATCATGCCCAGGGTGGCAGTGGCAGATGGAGGGAAGGGGTGACTGGATAGTTTGGGTGCAGGAGACAGTGGGGATCACAATAAACAGCCCTCACAGAGGTGGCTTAGCAGCCCAGAAGGAGACAGACCACCTGCTGCCTGGAACTCATGGCACTCCTCCAACCTCTGCCTCCCAAGTGCTGGGATTATAGGTATGTGGCACCATGCCCAGCATAAGAAGTCTTAATGACTGCAGGGTAACTGATGAAATCTTACATCTAGTACCAAGCGTTGAGCTATCAATCTGTGGGCCAAACGACACAACATCTATACCAATATATTAGGTTTCCTTGGTGGTATTTCCAGGGCAATACTAGTAGCAAGAAATTGCCAACTTTATCCAAATGCAAGAGCATCAATCTTGTACATAAATTTTTCCTGGTATTTTCTAAATGAGAATGGCCAGATCCAGCGCTTTTGAAATAGCCTGAAGAATGAAATTCTAATTTGCCTGTATGGGACCCCAGTGATAGGCACACCATCTTATCTCTATAATAAGACCAGCATGCCCACAATTCTCGAGGCTGGAAGCTTGAGATCCAGATATTGGCATAATTCATTTTTTCTGAGGCCCCTAGCTTACAGTGTTGTTTCCTCCCTGCGTCTTTGGGTCTCAACTTCTTACAGGATCATATTGGGCTAGGGCTGATGCTAATGACCTAATTGCCTATTTTTCAATGTAGAAAAATATGAACATGTCAGAAATACAGCCTAATCCATATAAAAAGAGTTATACAGAGTATGGAGAAAGCAATCCATGATAGTTCAGTTATTGCTAGTTTCATACAGCTTTTGTGATTATTTTCCCCAAGAATAGTATTTAAGCATTTTGACTGTTGCTAAAGCTAGTTTTCAAAACAATTCAAAATAAGGGTAACTTCATTTTTTTCAAATACTTTTATTTATTTGCAAGCAGATAGACAGAGAGAGAATCATTATTGGCAGAGAGAGAAAGAGAGAGGGCCTCTAGTGACTGCAAACCAACTTTAGATGCAGTGCCACCTTGGGCATTTGGCTTTATGTGGGTACTGGGGAATGGAACTTTGGTCATTAGGCTTTGCAGCCAAGTGCCTTAACCAATGAGCCATCTCTCCAGCCCAGGAACTTCATTTTGAGTATAACATAATGTATAAGGTTTGATCGGACATACAAGAAGGTGTAGCTTACACGCCAGTTCCACCCTTGTATTTCACTCAATTTCAATAGTATACAGGTGTGGTTTAAGGCAAGAGTAATTTTCCTTTATTTCCGAACAAAGCATTCTCATACCCATTTATTTTAATCATTTTTGATTGAGCTTAAAATGCCAACTTACTGATCATAAGCTTATACTAAAATAATAATAATAATAATAATATGCTACATTAACATGTAACATCCCCAGTTCAATTCCTAATGAACTGTGTACATTTGAAAAATAAACTAATTTATCTTTTAAATAAAAGTTTTACTTTGTTAATAAAGGAAAATTTTATCTTAGTCTCCTCACAGAAGAACACATTCTCTTATATAAATTGCACCAATATATTACAATTAACCCATTCTTAGCACTAAAACTCAAACCTGTAAATTTTTTAAAAAATATTTTATCCATTCATTTTCAAGCAGAGAGATACTGAGAGCAAGAGAGAGAGAGAGAGAGAGAGAGAGAGAGAGAGAGAGAGAGAGAGAGAGCGCGAGCGCACCAGGGTCACCATCTTGTGGGTCTGGCCCATGTGGCTACTGGGGAATTGAACCCAGGGCCCTAGGCACTGGAGGCAAGCGCCTCAACTGCTGAGCCATCTCTCCAGCCCCAAACCTGTAAATTTTGATTAGGTTAGAAATACAATGAAGAACACTGAGATTAGGTAGCACCCTACACATAAGATCAAGTCAAAATAAGTTACTGTCTTATGAAGACAAAACTATATGGACAATAAATACTATTGATTGTATCAATGAACTTCATAATAAATTATCCTAATGACCAATATGTGCATATGAACAAAATATAGCCAATGAGAACACTATTTAAAAACGAGCAATTAGTCCTATAAGAGTGGCTTCTTAAAGACTGTTGTGATAAAACATGGTGTGATGGGTGGGTTTTGTTGGATCTTTTTAATTATCTTAGGTGGGTCTCTGAGGATGTTTCCAGGAAGGCAGCCTCTCTGCAAGGGGAAGAATGTAAAGAAGCTGAAAGTAGACATTCTTTCCTGTGTGGACAGTGCAGGAAGGAAATTCCAGGGACTCAAGAAGCCATTAAGTCTGGTGAAGGGTTGTAAGACCCCACCCTGAGCCTACATAAAGGAGAAGAAGTTCTCCTTGGGCCCCCTGCCTGTTTGCTGTTTTGTATGTGTGGTGTAGGTGATGGGTTTTTCTCTCTGCTCAGACCTGTGAAAGAGGGCCATCCTCTTTTGCTGTTACGGAATTTCCCCTCAATCTGCAGTTTCCATAAATACTTTCCTCCCCTAAATTGTGCCTGGTTTGAAGATTCATCCCAGTGGCGTGTGGCTGACTACAACACATGGCTATAATCTCAGCACTGGGAATGATAAGGCAGCAGAATCTTGAATTCAAGGCCAGCCTGTGCTACACAGTGAAATTCTGTCTCAAAAAAAAAAAAAAGTTGGGTTTTTTCCCAGGTACCTTATACCAGTTTATCATACCTCTCCTGTTTTCTTAATAGAGCTCAGAAAACCATCAAGCTTATAAGTTCACAGAGTGTGTTGCTTCACTTATCATTCTTAATAGATTGGTAAACTAAATCCAGTCAAAAGTATTTTAAAACACTACAAAAAACAAGTTATAAGGATTCCAAATCTTAACCTAAATGTAAAATACTAAAAATATAACTCGGCAATAAGTGTAAGCTATAAGTTAATAGCTTTAAAAACAAAACTGTTTTCAGTATTTTTATTTCAATCTATTCTTTTAAATAGCAGTCTTTTGAAAGACAGGTAGCTATATTATTAAACTTAAAGTAAAAAGTCAATAATGTTAACTTTAGCCTAAAACTGGGAAATGTGTAGTTTTTATTCCTGAGTCTGCATTTTTTAAAGTATTGTGATCTTATCCCCTAATATATCATTACATAAGATTCATACAAAAATTAAATTTGTTTTTGTTTTTCAAGGTAGGGTCTCTCTCTAGCCCAGGCTGACCTCAAATTCACTATATAGTCTGAAGGTAACCTCAAACTCATGGTGATCAACCTACCTCTGCCTCCCAAGTGCTGGGATTAAATTGTGTGCCACCATGCCAGCAAAAATTAAAAAATTTGGTTGAAGTGTTAAATCTAAACATGTAGTAAAGCCACTTTCTTTACTTACTGTTGCTTGCATTCTGTTTAATTTTCTCACTCAACTGTCCTATTACAGCCGTCAGCATCTGCTGAGAGATGCCACAGCTTCTGTTCCAGAGGCTGTAATTTGTTCCAACTCACTAAACATGGGAGGTAATCTTCATTGGCAAATTGGACTTCAGCTATCTCTAACCTAATAAGGAAAACTTATAAACATAATTTTGTAACTGTCCCATATAACTAACTACACAGAGGTAGAACATTAAAAATATAACCAATTATTAGTTATACTCATCAATAGCCACCTCTAACCTCATTATCAAATTAGCCACTGTACAGTAAGCTTCCTATTGTATTGAATGTATCCGGTCACCATAGCAACTAAATCAACAAAGAACTGCACTAGTATCTGCTTCTGGACCATTCGGCATCAGTTAACAGAATTTAAGAGTATGCTGCTTCTAAACATATTTCATTTTAAAACCATAGTTTTAATTACTTATTTTAATTTCTGACTGTAGAGTATGTCAGTCTATTCACTTATACATACTATCTATAGATAAATATAGGTAATGAAACAGTGTACACGTGTAAACTAGCATAAACCTGAAATAATCATCATTGATTGATAGCTTAATTCTGAAAATGATAGTACAATTTTAACCCAGATTTTATAATTTTTATGTAAAAGATACATTTTGTGTGTATATGCATACATACATGTATATATGTATGAATATGAGAGACAGACAAACAGAAAGACAGACAATGGGTACACTAGGGCCTCTTGCTACTGTAAACCAACTCCTTACATACCTTTTTTTTTTCTAGGTTCTAGTCTAGTTCATGTAGGATATAAATTTGTTGCCATACAACTGTGCAACCTAATAATACTTTTTACTTCTATAAGACTGATGCATGGTCTTCCTTTTGATTTCAACAATTTCAGTCTTTTTCTCTTGATCACATACTTAATGGGTTAGCAACTCAGTTATCATTTTAAATAACTTGTTTTTGGTACTGACATTTTATATTTTTCTAGTCTCTATAATCTCTACTATTTCCTTCCTCCTGTTACCTTTAGGTTTTGTTTGCTCTTTTCTTAAAGTAAGAGGGCTAGAGTGGTCTTTCTTATGTCATAGCTTGTACACTTATAAATTTTCCTCTCCTTTAATTGTAAGTCACAACTTTTAATATGTTATGCTTCTGTTTTCATTCATCCCAATGTATTTTCCTATTTCTTTTGTGATTTCTTCTTTGGCCCATTGTCTATTTAGGAATATACTGTTTATTGTATTTTGAATTACCAAAAAAAGTACATGCTTCATGTATTACTAAATGTATTCTGTGTTTAGCTTTTAAAATTTATTGAAGGGCATGCCAATGAGTTTCCTGGGGTTCCTTCCAGGAGTGTGGGTAGGGATTACTTGACAGAAGCAGGGATACATACAGGAGGTTGGCTGGTTCCATAGTTAGCATAACCTATCAAGGACAGACACCCATGTAGACCTGAAAAGATTTAGATGTTTTGGGGTGGAGTGTTCTATAGATGTCTGTTAAGTTTATAATTGTTTACATCTATTTTCCTGTTTATCATCTGCCCAGTTTTTCTTTCTATTCATTATTGAAAATGATATATCAAAATCTCTAACAACTATTGCTTAATTGCTATCCTTCCGTTCTGTCAATTAACACTAAATATTTGGGAGCTCTGGGCTGGAGAGATGGCTTAGCAGTTAAGGCACTTGCCTCCAGTGCCTAAGGCCCTGGGTTCAATTCCCCAGGACCCACATACGCCAGACCCACAAGGTGGCGGTCCTGGTTCTCTCTCTCTCTCTCTCTCTCTCTCTCTCTCTCTCTCTCTCTCTGCTTGAAAATGAATAAATAAAATATTTTTTAAAAAGCTGGGCATGGTGGAGCATGCCTTTAATCCCAGCACTTGGGAGGCAGAGGTAGGAGGATCGCCATGAGTTCAAGGCCAGCCTGAGACTACAGAGTGAATTCCAGGTCAGCCTGGGCTAGAGCGAGACCCTACCTCGAAAAACCAATATATATATATATATATATATATTTGGGAGCTCTGTTAGATACAGATTGACCCTTTCTGTTACAAAATACATAATGTCTTTAATAACTCTTTTGGTTTAAAGTCTATATAGAGCTTCAGTAAGACAGCTTCATTTTGGGGGGGGTACATAGTTTGCATGACATTATTTTTTCCATTCTTCTATTTCAATGTTCATGACTTCAAACATGTATTTTAACACATTGCCAGTAATGAATGTTTGCATATTTGGATTATTCAGGATATTGAAAATAAATTTTTTCCATTTCCATATTTGTTAGTGTACAAAATTGTTATACTATCCTGACCTCAGAATATAAACGAGCTTTCAACAGAAGCCATATTGGTCAGTCAATATGGCGAGCTGCTGTTCAGGGAGGACTGGTGGAGTAGTGAGGACACGAATGAAGGGTTAAATGTGCCACAGGAAATACCCAGGGCCGCTGTAAGAATCGTCGTTGTAGGGGTTGGGGATTTAGCTCAGTGGATGAGTGACTGCCTAGCAAGCACAAGACCCTGGGTTCAGTCCTTAGCACCGCAAAAAAAAAAAAAAAAAAAAAAGAATCATCGTCGTGACCGTTAGCTTGCCATCATTTTTCTAATAGAATTTTCACAGACTTTTCAGAAAGTCCAACAAAGGCTGGAAAATCATTTGTGATTGTTAAAGTATATGGTTAAAAGACTAGCACTAAGTTTTACCACCTTGTTTCTCGCTGTGCTATAGACTTAGTTGGATCATTTCAGATCACTGGTAAGAAATAATGGTCCTACAGCTCTATAAGAAATCATCCAGATTTTTTGTCCTAGTAACCAAATTCCCTCTAAGTTCAGATTTTTCATAATTTATACAGCAGGTACTATTCTACTCTCTTTTGGTGGTGGTTCGTGATGGTTTTGTTTTATTTATGAGAGGGACAGGCAAGAAAGAGAGAGAGAGAGAGAGAGAGAGAGAGAGAGAGAGAGAGAGAGAGAGAGAGAGAGAGACAGAAACCGACAGAAAGAATGGGCATGCCAGGGCCTCTTGTCGATGCAAATAAACTCCAGACACATGTACCACTTCATGTATCTGGGTCTATGCAGGTATTGGCTAATCAAATAGGCCAGCAGGCTTTGCAACCAAGCATCTTTAACCACTGAGTCATCTCCCTGGCTATAAGGTGTATTTGTTAACAAACAAAAACAATGTTTGTAGAAACACCTGCATTTAGAGATCTTTTGCAGCAGGAAGAGGTCCTAGTGTGCCCATTTTCTCTTGTGCTCTCTCTCTCTCTCTCTCTCTCTCTCTCTCTCTGTCTGTCTCTTTCTCCTTGCAAATAAATAAAAACATTCTACTAGCTTGAATTACATGAAATAATAGTTCACTGTTGGATAAAGTAACTTAATAAAGTACATAACTTGTCAATTTTTTCTTGGAAATATGTACTTTAACAATGCATGAATGAAATGGTATCCATTGTGATCATTTACTAAAAATAGTAACATTGTTTTATGACAAATATTTAATTCTAAGTTACAGTCTTTGGGTCTTTGCTTCTTCCTGACACTTGAAGCACTTTTCCCTTTAGACTACCTTGTGACTACACACACACACACACACACACACACACACAAACACACACACACACACACACACAAAGTGGCTCAGCGGGCAAGAGCACTTGCTGTATAAGCATGAGGTCCTGAGAGGGGCTGATTTGCTGAGTTCAATTACCATGTAAATTCCTAGCACCCTCCTTTTTTTTTTTAATAGAAGAAACCAGCTGCTCTCTGATTGGACTTGAGACAGATCCTTAAGAAGGAATTCATGTTTTGTATTGAAAACCCAGTCAAAAAACCAACAAGCGAAAGCCTACGGTGGAAGGAAGGGAACTACTAACGCTGTTTGGCTGATGGTATGTTGCGCCCGTCAAATTGCCCTCTAGATATTTATGTCATAGTGCTGCTCTCCTCTTTGGTCAGAAAAGCTTCTTTTCGTAGACGGCCGTCAAAGTTCTGAGAAGTACACTCAGTGAGACATCTCTATCACCCACAAAGCTTAAAGATAAGCCAAAGGATGAAGAGGAGTGCCTTGGAATACTGTCTCTAGGCATGAAGTGAGTGGAATTTGAATTCATGACCTCACAGTGGATGTCATTACCTGTACAAAGCCTGCACAACATTGGGCCCATAATCATGTCATAATGGATGACGAAAGAGAGCAATAAAAAAATGGCATCAAAATAGAAAAGGGTTGAAAAGAAGGCGATTCTGTGAAAGAGGTGCAGAAAAGAGGAAAGAAATGAAAATAAGGCTGTGCATCACTATGCATACCTGTAACCCCAGTTCTATGGGGAGCAGAGGCTGGAAAAATCACTGGAACTTGCTGGTCAGGCAGACTGACCAAAAATGGCAGGTTCTGGGTTCCATGAGACATTGTCTCCAAGAAACATTCAGATGAGTGATAAAGGAATATACCTGATATTGTCCTCTGGCCTCCACACACATATGCTCAGGGTATGTGCATCTGCACACATGTGTGCATCCATTGTGTATAACACATATACACACACACTCCCTGCAGCCACTGGAGGGACAGAGCGAGTTGAGAGCTCCCTACAGTTTCATCTCTGATGCTCTCCTCTGGACTCTGCATGCATGTGCAGTTGCACACACGAACACCACATATCAACACACCAAAAAATACTCTACACATACACACATGGACACGTACAAAAAAATTAAGAAAAATCCATCTCCAAAGAAATGTTATTATTTAACTCATCTAGAAATTCCCTGGACACCCCCAGTCACAGTATCTATCTTTACTGGACCTGTGTCAGCCCTCTCTTGCTCAACAAGTTTTGCCCCTGGAAAGTATGTCTAAAACAATGTGGTTGGTGGCTGACATCACAGTTGCCTGTGGTGATACTAACAACTGGAAAAATAAGAAACCCACCACAAACCATGAAGGGAAAAGCTAAGTAGTAAGAGACCCCTAATTAGTTTGAAAGAGCTCCAACATATTCAAGGCAAGGCTACAGACCTGCTTAGTTGTTGTATCAGTAAATACTAATACCGCCCCCATACACACAAAATCAAATTCCCTGTACCCATAATTTCATCCATTCATATGGCTTCACTGTCCCTAACACTCTGATTAATGTTAGTTCTCTGGCTCAAATCAGATACTTTTCATGAAATCTAATCCATTAACTTATTTTTATAAAGACTAAAATCATGGTATGTGATTATGAATTTACAGATTTAGCTTTGGATCCCAGTCTCTGCCTTTTAGAAGCCATGTTACTTAATCTAAAAAATGTAACTAAACGTTGCTATAATTCTTAGTTTCTACAAAATGGAAATATGCAGGCTGTCTCAAGACTTGTGATGGTTACATGAAGTAATGCACTGAAAGGGCTTATCTCAGTGTCTGACACGCAGTAAGTGCTCAAATGCTAGCCGCCTTTATTTCCACTGCTTCTATGTATACAGCTCTACCTCAAAATCATTTGAATTTCTCTCATACTTCCCACAAATCCCAAACTTGCTACTACTTCTATTCTCTATTCCTCAGCTCAGTGATGGTCAATGAGATGTGAATGGAGGCTGGCACACAGTTCAAAGTGACACCAACAACTGCAGAGGCTGAGCTCAAGTAATGAGTATGTGGACAGTGCCACAGCCATCTTGGAAGCAATGCAGCATGAGCAAAAAACCATCAGTTTAAAATTAGATCGCCACCATAGTATTATCTTACCTATCCTGGCTAAGAACTGTCTTAGTGAATAGTACTGTAATCCATCCAAAAAAGCCAAATAAAATGCCTGGAGACATTTTTATACCCTCAGTTTTGTTTTATGAATTGTTCATCAATTCAACGGATAGTTCTCAAATTGTTCATCAATGGCTTTAATTTAGGTTCTTTTTGTTTTATTAGTTTAACACTCCTTCATGCTTGTGCTCCCCTTAAACATTTTCATTTGCATTGGTGAGATGTTTCCTCACAGCAATAGCCAATTTTCAGTGATAGCAAAGAGCTGAACAGGAACACGACACATTTGCCAAACAACTAAATTTCACCTTTGCAGCATCAACACCTTATCTAATGCATACCAAGTTAGTATTTCCCCTGCTCTAAATCATGTAGGAGTCAGGTACCAGGCAAGTCAAAGCCACCCCTATAGCTCAAAGCCCACTGGAATTATAAAAATTCACAAAGCCTATTTGTTCCCCCCTTGCCTTTCATGCAGCCTTTCCTAACAAAGCCTTGGGCCTAGACTCTCTTCTAGCTCTGTTTCCATCTCCTGACCAAAATCTAGTGTTTCCCTGAGGCCTACCTACTTTCTTTAGGAAATGTAAGCAATGAAAATCTTCTTTCAACAGCACCAGCTTGTGTTGTCTCAGTCTCTTACGTAAAATAAAATCCTGTGGGTACAAATGCAACAGGGCAAGCTATAAAATAACATTGAAAAGTAGCTAACTAGAAGATTCTGATCAACAATCTTTGCAGGTCAGATGGAGCTTTGTGTTGGTTTTCAAAGCTGGGTATCAAAACAGGGACTTGCACAGGCTGAAGTACATGGTCACCACCCAGTGATGTGCCAGCCCAGCTGAGGCTTTAATGATCTTAACCTTAAATGTGTTCAACCCTTTTGGAAAGTAAATGCATAGAAATCAGAAAGGTAGAATTAAACTTAAAAAAATGTTGACCCACACTAGAAACCCAAGTATGTAAACTTCTTTTAATAACAGCAATGTGAATAGAGCTGGGCGTTCTCCTTGTGGTTATGGTCATGCTCCCTAAAGCAGATGTAATCCAGAGCTTCTAACACCTACATTCTCTACTTCCTCTACTAGAAAATGAAAATGATATCATCTCAAATCAGCATATGACTGAGAACACAAAATCATATACTTTGGAAGATTTGGTAATTTCTTAATTTCTAAAAGTTAGTCATTTTACTAGCTACATACAAAAACACGAGTCTTCACATAGATATTTAAAGCAGCTTTATTAATCCACATACACAAATGACATTATTAAAGTTTCCTAAAATGGAAGTAACTATGACAGCCTTAAACAGAAGATTGGATATAAATGACCTAGAACATCCATATTATTTGATTATTTAACCTTTCATTTTGGCTGGAAATAGTTAAAACTTTTTTCTTATTGATGGAATTCTTGCCTTGCCTTTTTTAGTGATTTTTATCTTTTGAACAGTTTTAGGCTCAAAGAAAGAAACTTTACAGTAAAATAAAAAAAAAAAACAGTTTGAAAAGGCTACATATGGTATGAACTCAACTACATGGCATTGTGGAAAAGATAAAATTATAAAAGAAGATCAGTGATTGCCAAAACTTCAGGAAAAATGAAGGAGAGATAAATAGGTCAACAATGGAATCTTTAGGATAGAACTACTCTTTATGATCCTTTTAAAGTGATATTATGGCACACATGTTATCAAAAGCCATATAACTGCAAAACAAAAATGATTTTTTTCTTTTTTAAAAATACTTTTATTTATTTGTAAGCAGAGAGAGGGGAAAAGAATGAGAAAGAGAATAGGGAACACAGGAATAGGATCTCTTGCTGCTAGAAACAAATTCCAGATTTATACGTGACACTATGTGCATCTGGCTCATGTGGATACTGGGGAATTGAACCCACGCCATCAGGCATTGCAAGCAAATGCCTTTAACAGCTGAGCCATCTCTTCAGTGGAGAATGAATCTTAATACAATCAAATATTGAAATTGGACTGCAATACTTATATTTGAATATTGATGGACTGCATATGTGATGGTGGCCCCGTAAGATTTTATTATCTAGTGATGTCAAAGCTTTCTTAGTTTGATTGCAACTAATCTCTATTGAAATATGTTAACAGGGGAAACTGTAGAAGAGGTGGTATATGAGAACTGTCTACTGTTGCTCAATTTTTCTCACAAGCCTAAAGCTGCTTAAAAGATAAAATCACTAAAAAGACAAAGCAAGAATTTCATAAATAAGAAAAAGATTCAGCTATTTCGTCAGTTGAAAGGAGGGTTTATTTCATCATACAGTTCCAGGTTCTAGCTCTTCACTGCAGAGAAAGCATGGTGACAGGATCTTCCAACCCACAGTGAGGAAGCAGAGGGATGAATGCCATAGCTCAGCCAGCTCTCTCCTTTTCATCCAGTCCAGTCCCCAGCCCATGGAATGATGGGTCTTCCCACTCAATTAAACTAATCAAGATAATCCCACACAGGTCTTCCCAGAGGCTAACTAATCAACATAATCCTCCACAGGTGAGTCTAGGTCCTGACTACTGCAGTAATTTTAATAGCCAAATAAATATAAGAAAACTAATTTTATCCCAAGAGAGACAACAGAAATCTTCCAATTTAGTATAATACATAGACAGTCAAGACAAGAGACAAAGGGATGCATTACTCTGAAATTTTACTACCATTCTTATCCCCAACACTTTCTTCTGTCTGGAACTGTCTTTTAAAGTTTGCTGCTTTACTCCACAGGCCAAGGACCAACTGTGATGTGTTGCATCTCCACAGGCAAGCTCTAACTAACTTGAGGGCATGTCAGTAAGTTACTGAGTTTCAAGATCTCCTGCTTCTCAGATGTGTGCATCCCCTTTTCTTTCTCTTTCCCTTCTTTCTCTCTCTCTGGTGCACATCCGCTTTTCTCTTCTCTCTCATCTCTCTCCCTTGTTACAATAAAGTCTTAGATCTGAGAGAAATATGTGACATTAAATGTATTGCTTGTCCACCTCTAACTGTTAGCTACTTTAGTTTACTTTTCATATACTTTATAGTTATTTCATTATTATTTTAGATTTACACACCTAAGATGTATAAATTTTATATGCATTTATATACACTCTTCTTAACTAACCTTTCTGCACACTGTATCTCTGCTGACTTAAATCCTGCCTGGAAGATCTAATTCCTTTAATTCAGCAAGCATGTACCAAGCAACTTCAGAGAAGGCTCATTCTGTCCTTAGTTATAGCTACACTGAGAAGATATACAATCTCTGTTTTTAGAGATGTAAACATAACTAGAAGTTAAAAACCTTGGCACCCAAATCAAATAAGCTCATTCCATTCATCTTTAGCTCTCCTCTGCTACTGAGAATTCAAGGTCATTCTCTACTTTCTGGAACCTGTTTTTTATTTGTTTGTTTGTTTTTGTTGTCTTGTTTTGTTGGTGTTTTGCTGCTGTTTTCATTTTATTTTATTAATCCTACCAAAAACTCTATTCTCTGGACCTCAGGATCCTTTAAGCCCTATTCTGTGAGGGTTTTATTCCCAGATCTACTCTCTATACCTGTCAATACCATTACAACTACTACTTGACAGTCACAATGTCTTCTATTTCAGGAAATTTCTACCGAATATTCTCCTTTCTGAGAGGAGGAAAGAAGCAAGTTGTTTCAGCCTGGTGCTGCGACTTCCCTTTAGGAAAATACACAGCAACTAGGGCCATGAACAATAATTAATGGATAATAAATTCTTTTATGCGGCAAACTACCAAAAACTTGAAGCCAGTCACTGGCCTCAAGTCCCTTGGAGAATCTCATGAAAGTGAATGCCTGGCATATCTATGATTACTGTGGAAGGGGGGGGACCTTAACAGACCTAAGATTTGCCCATGAAAAGCAAGTTAGCAAAATGAAGTTGCTGCTAAAGGCATCTGAGCACATGTGAAAAGTAAACCAAAACAGCAAATTTACATAAAACAGAAAATTTGAAATCCAAGACTACCACTATTGGTTTTTCAATAGCAAAGAAAATTGTCCCTTACATTTTAAGAAAATCATAGATGTAAGACATAAAGGAAATAAGCATTTCCGTTTCCTTACCTGTTGTGTTCCATCTGCACTTACAATAGGGGCAGATAGAAGAGAAATATCACCACTTAAAATCTGAGTTGTGTCCAGCAGAGGTGGGTGTTCTGCCATTATCAATAAGGCATTAATATGCCAGATAACCGTTCAACTCTGCAAAACAAAATCATGTAACTATTATGTACACTTAAAATACATTAAAATAGATTCTAGATTTGTCTCATTCTTTATTTAGTGTCAAAAAAACCCAAAATACTGATTATTTTTTCAGTCACTGAAGAAAAAATATTTATTTTTAATGTGGATGTGTGTGTGCTATGCATATGTGTGCACATTTAGGAAGGCCAGAGGTAAACATATGTCACTTCAACTCATTGTTTGGGGACACTAAAGCTGCAGCTTTCCGAGTCAGCCAGCAATCTTCCCACAGGGCCCTCAGTGCTGTAACTAGCGAGTTCCACTAGGCCTGGCATTTTGCGTAGGTTGGTTGCTAGGGGTCTTTAGGGCCTCCTACTTGCACAGCAAGCATTTCACCCACCAAGTCATCCCCCCAGCCCAAAGAAAATATATTTCTTATAACTTAATCAACTGTCTAAAGTAGTTGTAAATTAAACTATACTAAAAGCCAATACTACTATGAGAACATCTATTTAAATTCATGTCTGTCTCTGTACCCCTTTCATCTCTAGATAATGTTTATTTAATTTAATCTTCACTCTATAATCTATGCACTGGGGTAGGCACTAAAAGGGGGGAAAAGAGGCAACTCTACAACTGACTTTTTCTTTGAATACAAGGTAATTATGAAAACCCAGTATCCCTCTGGTTTGACTTGAGGCACTACACAGAATTATCACTTTTCATTGAACCTTCAAAGTAAAAGTGATAGAAAAACTTGCTCAGGATTAGGATAGGAACCTTTAAAGTTTTGAGCCTTTACATTACTCATTTGTCTGGTTTTATTAGTCTTTTCTGGATGATAACTATAGCAAACCACATCTTCATTGATGAATGTATATGCAATAAATCTTTAACTGTAGGCAAAGTATCACTCTCAGGAAGAGATATGTTACGCAGCCTTAATCTACTCTATACAATATTAACTAATAAATAACATTTCAAGAAAGTATATTGGACATAATCACAAATTTTATGAATGTAAGATAAACATTTTTGGATGCTTGCAGCATTCAAAATTTCACTGGTTAAGGAATAAGACATTTTAATTTTCATAACTGATTAAATTCATGCTATTCATTTTTAATATTTTCAATCTTTATAGAAACTCTCACATCAATTTATTTAAGCTGAAATATTTTTCCATTTTTAGATACCTAAGAACTACTCTAAGACTCTGCTCTTGTGGCTAGCCAGAGATGGTGGCAGACACTGAGAAGACATAAAATCCATCAAAGTGGAAAAGAGGCTGGAGACTTCTAACAGGCCCTCCAAGATACAGTGAGCAACGCAGAAGGGGGCAGACAGAACATAAGAGCCACATGGTGGGAAGGACTGTGCTCTCCACTGGAATTGACTGAGTCATTCATGACCTCCTAGGGATTACAGGTGCCCACACTGAGGAGGGAACTCAGTGGAATTGGGACTGGAGCCAGAGGGGAAAGAAGAGATAACAACCAATTACAATATGTTCATAATTGAAAGTTCCCAATAAAAATTCTTATAATAGAAACATAACTCAATAAAGTCTCTACCAGTAGAGTATCAATACCTTGATATTATATATTTTTCATAAACGATTTCAAAGACTCAAAGTGCTGGTGGTTTTAACCAGAACAGTTGTCAAAAAGATATTCAAGTGAGATCTGTACCAAAAGTAATTGTAATTGCCACAATTCTTCCCCTCCACCTCCCTACATAGGTTTACCACCCAGCACTTTATTGGCATTTACAGGGTAGCATCTGACTTCCCTAGTCAAAAATGAGTGTGGATGGAAATGTCTGAGCATGTCTTTGTCCCCAGGAAGTAAATTCTGGGGACATATTTTATATAATCAAATTCCTAGCAGCAACTGCATCATATACATGTAGGTGCTTTGTCAGCAGTAATGAAATTCCAGTCAATAGTTCATCCCTGCCATTTAGACATGCTATTGAGCTGTGCAGTAGAACAGCTGGAAGGAAATCACCATCTAGTCTTTTGCAAGTGAAGCTGCAGGTCCCTCAAGATGAGACTGGACTCAGCTTTTTTGGGAAGAAGAGCTAGGATTCCTGATGTCATTGTGGTCTTCTTGAAACTGGGACATCAGAACCTACCTTCCCTAGTCTCCGTCTGTTCTTCCAAAGGAGATTTTTGATTGGATTATGAGGATCTGAAATTTTAGCTATCAATCCTATTACACACACACACACACACACACACACACAAACACACACACATGCCCGCATGCGCACACCACCTTCCTCCTTTGGTGTTAGCCCTGACCAAAACTATACTTGGGCTTCTTTATAAACTATTTTAGAAGTGTGAAATTGCATGAAAAAAATATTAAAATATGAAAAAGTACTCTAAGAATTTAAAATGCTCAGCATAAGTCCTTAATGAAGACTTCTTAACATTTTATATTATGTAACTATCTTATGCATGTCACAAACATGATGTCAACATACATATAAGAACAAAAAGATTTCTTGCACAATCTCTATAAAGAATAATAGAACTTCTAAGTATTTTAAATCATCTCAAGTAATTTATCTTTGGAATAGATATAAGTATAGTGTGGCAACAAGTCAATGTACTATTTTCCCTCTTTCAGGTCACATAATTTTGCATAAAACAAAAAAATTTCAGAAAGTTAACTGACGAGTCAAGAGACACTTTGTAAATCAGTTTTCTTCCTCTTTCTCCCTCTTCCTCCCCCACCACTCATTTTATTTTGGGATTGACTTTTTTTCTATTAAGAAGTAGAGCCTTAACCATTTGCCCAGGCTGGCCCCCAACTCCTGGACTAAAGCAACCCTCCTGCCACAGACCCCTGGGTAGCTGAAACTTCAAGTACATGCCAACTACCCATGCCAGCCTTGAACTTGAGATGATTCTCCAACATGACTCACCATGCCCAGATGTTTTTGTTGTTGATGTTGTTTGTTTGTTTTTTACAGACTTTGCTACTTAAGCTTGGGTGGTCTGGTACTTGCTGAATAAAAACCCTAGGTGGCATCCCCTCACACTGCCCATTTTCCTGCCTGAGCCTCTGCAGTGTTGGAATCACAGGCAGGCATCACCAAGCCAGGCTTCAGTTTCTTTAATTAATATTGCTTCAATTTTAAAGTTAAAATCTTTGAGGCATTTTTATTTTGTCATAGTGTTCCATTTGGAATATTCCAAATAACTTGTTTACCTAAAACTGCAGATCATCATTCTTGCTTAAAATTTAGAATACTGCTGAAGACACAACCAGTTTGACTTCAAGAGCTAGGCTGGAAGCCTTACACATGCAAATAACGACTACTTCTGAATCTTCAAGGCAATTCTAAAATTAGTGAGTTATTAAGAGGTAGGGTATAGAACAACATGCTAAGAACATTACTATTCCAGTTAAGACATTCTTTTTAAACTCTATTTAAAAAAAAACCAAAAAAGCAAAGTTCATTTATAAATTAGTTTCATGTATCAGCATATCCATCACCTTGTATGCAAAGATGGTAGTTTTACTTAATTTTAGAAATTAAAATCCTCAGTCCTACAACACAAATGTTGCATTTAATAATCTAGAAACTCCTTCCATTCTTTGTTTAAAGAACAATAGTCAATTTCTTGTAATCTAATCTAGTATTGTTACTATTTGCTTTCTAAATTCTCAACTTAGCAAAACTATCAACAGCCTTTTCGTTTTAGTTATTAATCTGTTTTTCCTTCTTGTAATACTTGACATCTGCAAAAAGAGGAGGAATGATTGATAGCACTTGTCCCTGGAGTAAATATCCCACCTCTAGGGACCATTTCAAGCTAAAGCAAGAGAAAATGTTATATATTCTAACACACCATGTAGAACATACAGTGTCTTAAAAACTGGCCTGCATATCTGTGAATTTTTAAAAGTGACCATTTGTGTACAAGTGAAGATGGCTCCAGCATATTTCATTCATTCATTCATTCATTCATTCATGCTATTCTCCTTCCTTCCCAGGCTCCCTTCAGATTTCATGACATATTGACTATGAGGTAAAAGTGGAGAAAATGTTAATATTTAGGTAAAGAAAACCTAAATATTGTTATGCTATTTGTGCAACTTTTTTCCAAGTCAGAAATTTTATTTTACTTTATTTTATTAATTTTTTGAGATAGGGGCTCACTCTAGCTCAGGCTGACCTGGAACTCTGTAGCTCCAAGCTGGCCTCAAACTCATGGTGATCTCCTACTTCTGCTTCCCAAGTGCTAATATTAAAGGCATGTGCCACCATGCCCAACTTACATCAGGGATTAGTATTTTTTTAATGCCAGATAGATTCCAATCCTGAATAAAAAAGGTAAAACAAAAATTACTTCTAAAAGATATCTCAGAAGAATACCTTCATAGAGCAGAGGAGTTTTCAAATAGGGTATTATAAAATATATTCCTCAAATCATAAAGGAAAAAAGTAACACATAGGACTTCATAAAATTAAGAGCAATACTTAAAAATCTTTAAGAGAATGAAATATAAGCCACAGGCTGAGAAGAGACTTGCATATAACAAAGAGGACATGTTTAGAATATTTACAAGCTTCCTATAAGTTAATTTAATATGCTTTCCACAAAAATAGAGATTCAAGTAGCCAATAAACAAAGATTTTTTTTCAAAATATTTTTATTTATTTTTATGAGAGAGATAAGTTTGGGCAAACAAGGGCCTCTTGTCACTCCAAACAAACTCCAGACACATACACCAACTTAGTACAACTAGCTTTAAATGGGTACTGGGAAATTGGATCCCGGCTAGGAGACTTTGCAAGCAAGTGCCTTGTAGCCACCACTGAGCTATCTCTTCAGCCCAAGAAAAGATTTTCAAACTCACTGATTGGTAGGGAAAAAGTAATTAAAAATAATAGCATCTCTATTAGGATGATAAAAATGAAAAACATTGGCAATGTTAAAAGGAGAGTTCGTAAAAGGGAATGGAATGAATTTGGGGGAGGTGATGGGAAGGTGGGGTGAATGGAAGGGTGGAGGGAATGGGAGGAAGGGGGACTCTAAGCTAAACTAATAATGAATTGACACCATAAAACCCTAGCTTTTATACAGTAAACTCCTGAGGTAGCTGAGGGCACCACCTGGTACAAGCAGCCATCAACAGAATGGGAGGAAGCCTAACCTCAAGAATAATTGCTCAGACCTGACTCTCTCTGTCCCAGTTATTGGTTCCTTCCCACACTGAGCTGTTGATCAAAGAGACCCACGAGGTCCCCAAAATATGACAGACTTCTGTCAATGCTCTTGAATACTTGGCCCAGGCCTAGGGTAAGACTCTATTGCTGAAGAAATCACAAGGTGTCATTAAACAACACGAAGAGATCCTTCTAGATCCAAAACAGTAACCAGCTCCCAGATAGTAGCATGTGTAGCACTGGAAGGTGTTGCATGAGCTGCCAGGGGAAATTAGCCAATGATATTTTGAGAAAGCAGAGACCACTACCATACAATGTAGACAGTTGTCACAAGAATGCTAAACACACAGCTGTATGGAAGAGACCAGAAAGTCAAGAAATGCTCATCTGTGCAATAATAGTGGAACTAAACCAAGGAGGGTAATCAATGGCTTAATGATTGGATAAGAGATCCACTCAGTGACAAGGAACCCTTAACTGGAACTGGGATCCATGGCATAATCCTATGGGGACCAAGATCTAGGGGAAATTCCCACTACCAGAAAGCTATAGAGAGTCTACACCCATTAGGAGCTAGTCAAATAGCAATGCTGTCTCGTTTAACCTATATTGATCTCACTCTCCTATGGAGATTTTATTTGTATATTTCAGAAGGCATTGAGATAGCCAGGGACAACCCAGTTCCACTATAACAAGACAATGGATGATGGCTGACATCCTGGCAGGAGACAAACCACACCTAGCCTTCACACAGGGCCCAAATGAAACCTAGGAGAAAGTGATGAGACAAACAGGAGACCAATCACCACAGCAAGTCTGATAACCCATGAAAAGTCAATGGAGACAGACACCAATGATACCCATTACAACCCAGGGCAAAGATCCAGAGATACTTAAGATCTCAATAATAAAGCAGACTTAAACCTCACCCACTATGACTCAGGGAACTGAGCGGAAGAGGGGGCGGAAAGATTTTAAGAGCCATGGTGGGGGAGAATATCCAGAGACATTGCCCTCCTCAGCAACAATTACACAAGGGGGAAGGAAAAAAAATGAAAAACTGGCTACCTCTGGTGCAGTTCATATCCCCTAACCTATGGACAGATCCAGTATGTGCACCGAGGAAGGACCCCAGTGGGTAGGGGACAGAGAGGAGGGTAATGGGGACACATTCACAAGATTTGCTCATACAATATATAAACTTATTCATAATAAAGATATTTAAAATAAAAGAAAAACCTAAATAAATAAAGCTTTTTGCACCTCTAATTAAATTAAAAAAGAGATAAGGCAGCTATGGAGTAAATAAAAAATTCATAAAATCACTTTGGAAAAATTTGTAGCATCTACCAAAGTTTGTTTGCTTATTCATTTATGGTGCCAGGGACTGAAGCCAAGGCCTTACTCATGCCCAACAGAGGCTTGGTCCCTTATGCCCTAACCTTACTTACCAAAGTAAAAAAATTCATACTCTATGACTCAATTAATGATCAAGCTATATTAAATTCATAGTATATGTCAAAAAGTGGTAAATATATGCTCAAATAAAAGTACATTAAGCAGCATGATTTATTAATAGTCCTTTTAAATAATACATAAACTAAAAGTACCATATTAATCAACTAAGTTATTCAACAGAACATATCATCTAATAAAATTAATCAACTAGTGATAAAGATAATATAAAGCTTTACAAATACAATCTAAGTAAAAGATATACAGAACAGTATATGAATACTCTACAGAACACTGTACAACTTTGTATTGAGTTCAAAAAGAGATATACTGGGCTGGAGAGATTACTCAGTGGTTAAAGGTACTTGCTTGCAAAGCCTGATAGCTCAGGTTCAAATTTCCAGTACCCACATAAAGCCAGATGTACAAAGTGGAGCATGTTGCTGGAGTTTGTCTGCAGTGGCAAGAGGCCCCAGTGTGCCCATACACTCACTCTTCTCTCTCTTCTTCTTTCTTGCTTTCGCCCCACCTCTGTCTCTGCTTGCAAATAAATGGTTTTTTTTTTTTAAAAAAAAAAAAAGACATACCAATTTATTGCTAAGAGCTAGTAAACACTGCCTTGGGATAAGAATAAAGGATGAGGACAGGAGATAAGTACAAAGTTTTAGGAACTATTATTTCTCCAGCTCTTGATTTTCTAGATTGTTCTGTCTTAATGTTGTAGTTACCTTCATGTTGCATGGGAAAACACCTGAACAAAAGCACCTGATGAGAGGAAAAGGTTTATTTTGGCTTATTGTCTTGAGGAGCACCTTCGTAATGGCTGGGGAAAACATGACTTAAGCAGAGGCTGGGCATCATCTCTGCCACAGCAGGTGGAAAACAACAGCAAAAGTGAGCCAGACTCTGGCAAGGGGGAGCTGGCTAGAACACTCCTAAGCCCAGCCCAGGTAAAACACCTCCTCCAGCAAGGCTCCACTGTGCCAAGTGCCACCAGCTGGGGTCCAACATTGAAAACACCTGAGTTTATGGGAGACACCTGACCCAAGCCACCACATCCCTGACTGCCCCCAAAGACTCACAACCATCTCATGATGGAAAATGTATTCAGTCCAGCTTTAAAGGTTCCCATAATCTTTCCCAATTCCAAAACTGTTCAAACATCCCCACAATCCAAGGCGCCTTAACTGTGAGCCTGTAAAATCAAAACTCAAGTTAAAATGGCACAGAGGAAACAGTACCACTGTCAAGATGGCATCAAGCATGTAGCAAGGAAAGACTAAGCAAGTCAGGTTCCTAGCAACAAGAACCTCACTCCTCTGCTACCAAATTCCTGTTGTGGGTACCTTTACGTGGGTACTGGGGAATCTAACTTGGGTCATTGGGCAAGCACCTTAACCACTGAGCCATCTCTCCTGCCCTGTTATGTAATTTTTCTTGCTGTTGATTTCTAGTTTCATTTCATTGTGATCAGAAATTATTTCAATTTTCTTATACTTGTTAGGACTTGCTTTGTGTTCTATAATGCAGTCTATTTTAGAGAAAGTTTCATGGGCTTCTTAGAACAATGTATTCTTCAGTGTTTGGGTGGGGATATTCTGTAGATATCTGTTAAATTCAGATAATGGTGAATCCTTGCCTTTACATCCAGTAGTGTTTGCCTTACGAAACTGGCTACACCAATGTTCAGCGCATATATGTACAGAATTGGAATATCCACTTAATGGACTGTTCCCTTCAACAACATGAAGTATCCTTTATAACGCTTCCAATTTTGGTTTAAGGTCTATTTTGTTAGATATTAGTATTGCCTACACTTGCTTGTTTTCTAGTTCTATCTACTTGAAATGTACATACAAACATTCTATCTACTTAATATAGATACATAGATGATAGATACACACACATATATACACACACATAATATATATAACCTGTACTACCTTCTTGATTCCCTTCAGCTGTTTGTATTCTCCTTGAATGCATTGTTTATTCATGTCCTCTGAGATTTCACTGAACATATTTACAGTCATTCTACTGAATATGCCTAGGGTTTTATCTAACTCACTCTCACTGCAGTCTCTCACTAGGGAGTAATTTTTAGAGAAGTCATGTCACCTTGATTTTTCATGTTTCTTGTGTTTCTGTGTTAGTTAGGACTTGCACATCTGGGATTAGGTTGTTGGTTGAAGTTTTTGCCTACACTCTTTCGGTGCAATGTCAAGTAGGACTAGTTTATAGTAGGCTTGGGGTATCACCTCTCACCACAAGAAGGCCCATATTCATCACCTGTATTGAATATAGTCACGGAAGTTCTGGCCAAAGTAGTTAGGCAAGAAAAAGAAATAAAAGGTATTCAAATTGGAAAGGAAAAAGCAAAATAATCGGTTTACAGATATTGCCTTATATGCAAAAACATAAGGATTCTAGAAAAAGTGTTGGAATTAATGAACAAATTTAACAAAGTTCCAGAATTTAGAATTAACATAGAACAATCAGTTGTGTTGCTATACCCTTAATTCAGAAGATCTTAAAAGAGCTAAGCTGTAAAATGGAAAGTCTGAGAAAATCAGAAAGATCCAATATGCAACAGTACCAAAAAGAATATTTAAACTGAACGACAGAGGTAAAAGAGTTGTACACCGAAACTATAACTCAATTAAATTATAGATTAAAAAGTAGAAAACATCCCATGTTCACTTATTGAGATTTATTCTGATAATGCCCAAACTGTTTAAAATGATCTGACGATCCATTGGACTCTCTCTAAAAATTCCAAAGCATTTTATTTGCAGAAATAGAAAAAAAACCTAAAATTCAAATGGTATTTCAAGTGGCCCCCAAATAGATAAAACAATGTTGAAAGCAAAAAGAGATGGGAGACTCACCCCCCTCATTTCTGAGCACATTCTAAAGACAGGGCAACCAGAACTGTATAATGGCGTAAAGAAAGATAAACGGAGCTCAGAAAAGGAGTTCTCATGCACATGGTCAACTGATCCTCACTAAAGTGCCAATGCCACTTGATAGGGAGAGCTGAAACCCCTTAACAATGTCTTGTAAACTGGAATATCTACATCTAAAAGAATGGAGTTAGGCTCGATAGTATACTATGTATAATACGTAATTCAAAACATGTTAAAGATCTATGCTATAAAATTACTAGACAAAAATATAGTGCAAATGTTTCATGATATTGGATTTCACAATTATTTCTTGGCCCAAAAACATAAATGAGAGAAACAGGACCACATCAAGCTTAGACAATTCTGTATATCAGAGGGCCCAACCAACAGAATGAAGAGGCAGCCTTTAGAATGGTAAAATAGCTATACTGCCTGTAACAAAACAACACATCCTGGGTAGCTTAGAAGGATATTTTTCACAGTTCTGGATGTGAGGAATTCTGAGTGTGGTGCTAGTGGGTTTGATTCTCTGTTAGGACCCTCTTCCTGCTTCTCATATGAGAGAAAGGAAGTTTGGGATCCCCTCTTCTTATAAGAACATTAATTTTATCATGGGAGTTCCACTTTCATGACCTCATCTGAAACCTCACTGTCTCTCAAAAGCTTTGTTCCAAATGCCACAACACTGGTTGTCAGGGCATCAACATAACACTTCACCTCTGCCATACCCCTCCCCTAACTCAATGTTCTTTTCATTCCATCCCAATGTCCAGAAAAGTCTTAACTTGTTCTTGTATCATTTCTAAAGTCCAAAATTTCACAACAGTATCACCTACTTGAGATGTGAGTGAAACTCATGATTCATCCTGAGGTAATTCACAAAATATAATGCTAGGACGAGCACAGTACAGATATCCCTAAGACCAAAGGAAGAAAACGAAATAACAAAAAAGATTGGGGGGGTGGTATGATGGGCTTCAAGCAAATCTAAACTCTAGCAGGACAAACACCATTAGATCTAAAGGCTTGCGAATACCATGGTTCAATGTTGTTTTCCCATTTGGGATGGCAATATCACCCACATAGCTTGATAAGACGGCCTGTCCCTCCGCCCTCCTACCTGCCGAATCCCTGCTCTGCTGCTCTCTGACAGACATGACTATGTGCTTTGCTGGTCGACAATCGCTCTTCTTTTAAGACCCAAGAGGGCTGGGCATGGTGGGGGACACCTATGATTCCAGCGCATGAGAGGCTGATGCAGGAAGACTGTCATGAATTTGAGGCTAGCCTGAGCTATAGAGTGAAATCAAAAATAAATTAAAATTAATTATGGCTCAAATGGCAGCTCAGGAGATAGATCAGTCAATAAAGTAGTTGTCTTGCAAGCAGGAGAACCCGAGTTCAACCTCAAGTATCCATGGAAAATGACAGGCATGGTTGTGCACACTTGTGATATATATCAGCACTAGGTTGCTAGACAGACGAAGCCCTAGTGCTGGCTGGCCAGCCAGTCTAGCTTAACTGATGAGTTGCTCCAGGCCGATGAGACTTTGTCTCAAAAAAAAAAACAAAAAAAAAACATAGATAGCATTCTTGAGGAAGAACACCTGAGGTTGTCTTCTGGACTCCACACATGTGTAAACCCGTATATGGGTGTGCACATATACACACACGAAAAAAGAGGGGGGAAACAGATAGAGGAAGCCTTATCCTTCGGGGCCATGTACAAAGGCCTGTGGTAGAAGTCGTAGTCCTGATGACCTCTGGACCACTTTTGGGAGGATCCTTCTTCCCTTTTCTTGAAGGATCACACTGTTTGTTTATGCTTTTTTCTTTCTGTAGCCCCAGATGGCCATGTTTCTGTAGGCAAATTCCATCTCTAGTCCTGGTTTATGTTGAGGCAGGTCCATCACATCCACACTATTTACCACTTAGCAAATTGTCAGTCAGCCATACCTGTGGTGTTCTTTTCCAAATATGCTTTCCTATTTTTGTTAATGAGGAATGAAAACTTTCTAAATCTTTTAAGCTCTGACTTATTCTTCCTCAACAATTCTTTGTTCGAGCAATCCCTCTCTACTTACATCTTCTATAAGCAAGCAGTGAGGGGAACCAAGCTACACCTTCTCACATTTTGTCTAAAAATCCCCTCTACAAATCAGAACACAAATACAATGCAGCCAAGTAGCTTGTCCATTTATAACAAGGACCACCTTTTCTCTAGTAATGTTTCTGATTTCCATCCAAGACCTCTACCAACCACATTTCTACTAAAATTCTGTTCGCTGAGAAAGGCCTTCATCTCAATTTTTTTTTCACAAAAACTACCTAAAAGGCCAGGTGTGGTGGTACACCCCTTTAATCCAGCACTCAGAAGGCAGAGGCAGGAGGATCGCCATGAGGTCAAGGCCACCCTGAAACTACATAGTGAATTCCAGGTCAGCCTGGGCTGGAGCGAGAACCTACCTTGAAAAAAAAAAAAAAAAACAACCTAAAATTTTTGGTTCTTATAGATAATATTTAGCCCATACCAGTTAAAGATGAACTCTTCCATTATTTAATACTGCCCTATATAATCCTTCTTTACACATGGATGACCTCCTGAATTTTTATTCTGCCCCTTTGATCATTCTGTTCATTCCCTACTCCAAAATTTTACTTTATCATTAAAACCTTACAACCAAATTTTTGTTTGTTTGGTTGGTTGGTTGGTTGGTTTTTTTTTTTTGTTTTGTTTTTTGAGGTAGGGTCTCACTCTAGTCCAGGCTGACCTGGAATTCACTATATAGTCTCAGTCTGGCCTCGAACTCATGGCAATCCTCCTACCTCTGCCTCCCGAGTGCTGGGATTAAAGGCATGCGCCACCACGTCCGGCTACAACCGAATTTTGATTTTCAATAAGTAGGATTTAGATAAATTCCTATTTTTGAAATATTAGTTTGGATGTAGCCTAAAAAAATGAGTTAAGAGACAGATGTGGGCTTCTGGTTAAGATGGTGGAATAGGAGTCATGTTAAAAAGAATAGGGGAACAAGGTTCCATACAACAATCCCTTCTCCCAAACCATGAAGATGGCAGAAAAAACTGAGAAGATTCAAGATCCAGCCATACGATAAGGCCACCTCTACCACATCTGCTGGGGCCCACAAGGAATTGCAGAGGAAGCGTTAACAGGTGTATTGCTCCAGGAGAACAGTGACAGACACTGTGGTCAATCAAAACAGACTGAATCAGAAACCCAGAGGCTACAGAGAATTCAACACTAAGAATGCTAACAAACCCCTCTACCCCCCCCCCCCAAAGTTCAGGGGCCTTTGCAGAAGAGAGCTGGGAAGATTTTAACAGCCACAGGGTGGGTAGATATTCTGAGGCCCAGCCTCCTCTCCCTCCCACACCAAAGACTGAGACCTGGATTACCCAACAGGGAATACCAACACCACAGCACCCTCAGGGAAAGTGAGACCTGGGAAGACAGGTGATGTAAGTCTACAACCTTTGTAAAAGCATAAAAATAAAAAATAAAAAAACAGATGTCCCTATATATAGGCTACTTTGTCACACAAACAAATTTTAGTAAAGTTCAAGTAAAGATAAATAAAATATCCAGCATACAAAGAATGCGGCTCTGAAGTAGTACATATCCTGTCCTAAAATTTCCTAAAGAAATAGAAAGGTACTTTAAAAACTATTATGCTAAAATGTAAAAAAAAAAGTACATATTAAAAATCAAAATACTACAAGGAAAAAAAATCAAGTCTTAAGAACAAAGTAATAATTGAGAATGGCTAGTTTAGGCAGCCCAAAAATTTTCAGGAAATTAAATATAATTAAATCATAAATTATAGGTTCACACTTGTCATTTAAGCCAATGCTAAGCAAAAATGTTTTTGAAGTAAATGAAATAATGACTCCTTCAAACAATATATTATCTATTTCTTTCAAAACCCATAATATACAAGTTGAGAACAGCTTAATCAAAATGCTTAGAATTGGAAGTTTTTCTATTTCAGATTTTGGAATAGTTTGCACATGCTTAATAATGAGATATTCTGGGAATGGGAACTATGTTTTCATACATACCTTATCATAATTAGTGTGTTGATTTGAATGTAAAAATGCCCCCTATAACCTCAAGTATTTGTGAGTAAAGCTCCTACTTAGTTCCTAGCTGGTGGAGCCTTAAGAGAGGTGGAGTGTTAATGGATGTGGTGTGTCACCAGGGGAAGAGCCTAGAACGCTGAGTGTTCAGAGCTGGCTCACTCACGAATGTTTCCTCCCTGCTGCTGATGAAGATATGAACAGGTTGCTATATCTTTCCACCAGGACGGGATTTCCCTTTGAAACTATAAGCCTGAAATAAACCCTTTCCACCCATAAGCTGCTCCGTGCCTCTTCTTAGCAATGAGAAGGTAACTGCTAATTAGTCTGAGGTTACTTGATACAATATTTTTAGTGCACATACTTTTTGTATGCAACCCATCACCTGAGGTCAGGTGAGGATTTTCCATTTGTGGCATCCAAGAGCAATCAGAGAATATCAGATTTTGGAGTTTGTATTTCTGGAGTAAGATGCTTGGTCTGTAAATCTTAAAGATGCTTTAAAATGTACTTAGGAAACATCTATTTAGATTCCCCAACAAAGTAGGAATATTTTCCCACCCAAATTAGGCTGTAGGTTTATTTAAGGACACTATGTAGAAATAAATCAATTAAAGTAATACCTGTCAGGGGAAGTAATCAAGTAAACTTTAAAAAAAAAAACTCTTTAAATATATATTAAAATGTAGATTCTAAAGAAGGAAAAGAAAACAGTGCTTGTCAGCATTGCTGGCAGAAGCAGGTTAAGACTATCTATCAAATGTAGATTCTCATTAAGGTTGATTAAAGTATACATTCTACTCTGTGTTTCTACCAATTAGATCTCAAAAAATAAGGGGGATGTGTGATTCAGAAGTATAATTTAATCTGTAAAAGACAGCACCATCACTGAATCTGGCAAGCTTGTTTGTGGAGAATTTAAGAAATAACCAAGTACAGGCTCTAAAATCTGATGAGGCATCACCAGGCTGAGTATTGGATTGACAAAAATAGTCTTCCACTTGAAAAAAGGGAAAAACTAATTCACCTTTTTTTGCAGATTTTTGTACCCAACTTTGGATAGAATACCTGAGGTTGTATGGAATAGATCAGTATTCCCCTGCAAAAAGGACAAGGCACATGGGATTACGGACCACCTGAAACAAAGTTTTGGGTTAGAGAAATGACTCAGTGATTAAAGGCACTTCCTTGGAAAACCTGATGGCTTGGGTTCAATTTCCCAGTACCCACAAAAGCCAGATGTACAAAGTGCCACATGCATCTAGAATTTGCTTGCAATGGCAGGAAGCCTTGGCATGCCCATATCAATCATTCTCTCTCTCTCTCTCTCTCTCTCTCTCTCTCTCTCTCTCTCTCTCTCTCTCTCTCTCTCTCTCTCTCTCTCTCTGCCTCTTTGTCTCTGTCTCCAATCAGTCAATACATATTTTTTTAAAATATGAAGTTTTTAATATGCAATCTCTTTATCAAGAATGCAGCTATAGCTTTTGAGTATACTGAATGTTTACATAGACGCTAGACAAGTGTTCAACCACTGAACTACATCCCCAGTCCTGTTTATATAATCTTGGAGAATAAAACTTGAATTTACTATTTCTCATCTTATTTTTACGAAATGCTAATGCTTCTAATATATAGTATGAATGTAAACATACATACGGTACTTTGATATTTTTAGGCCCAAACATGTGCCTTCACAATATTTGTGAGAAGAACAAGAAAGATAATGTTCTGTTTCAAGATAGAAAACCATGACTGGAAGGAAAGAATTCCAGGTCAGCCTGGGCTAGAGAAAGACCCTACCTCAAAAACCAAACAAACAAAACAGTGATGGTGGAACTAAGACTTAGAGTTGAGTCACCGTCCAAGATGCTTTATATCCTTCCTAGGACCAGAAATCAACCAGAACAACGAAGTTGTTTCAAATACAAACCAAGACTGGGATGAATTATTAATTTCTTCTTATAGCAAAATCCAACAAAATTTTTATTGAGTAGTAATTTATGATGGTGGAGAGCTTAGTTTAAAAGGTTTGCACTGCTTTTAAACTTAAGACAGTAAATACATTTTTGAGGACAGTGAAATGACAGTAATAAAAGTACTAAAATGAACTTAAAATTTTCAGTTTTGTTTGGTTTTAATGCTTTTAGCCAGAAAAAAAGAAAGAACCACTGGTTCTACCTAGGTAGCTCCCACTTCACTTTTACTTGTCTTTACTCCCCTCTCCAATGAATGCTAACCATATACAGTCTATTGGCTAATGCTGAGTGAAAAAATGAGCTTATGCTATATTCATCTCATGATACCACAAAGCAGAGGAAACCTAGCCACCTGACTCTTGCCACTATCACCTCAAGCACCACTGATCCTCTGGTAAGGGCGCAAAAACAGTGGGCAGAGAGAAGCAGCATTGCCTTAGAAAGTTCAAAAAGATGTAAAAGAAGTTTCAAAATAATCAGTACTTTTAAGATCACCAAACTTTTAATGAAAATCTTTTAAGCAGATTTCTAGGCCTTTCTTGCCTTAATCTGTACAGTATAACCTTTTCTTAACAACTCTAGATCATCAACTTACATAACAATCATCCCATAACATGTTATTAGAGTTACTGCAAGATTTCCAACTATCTGACGCTTCACTAGCTAACTTCAGACCTGTAAAATAGAGGTTACTATTCCCATGCCTGCTCCCATAGTGTCACTGAGAGGCAGGCCATCAGTACTCTAGCCAAGGTTCCCAAGATGCCAATCAGACACTTAAAAATTTTTAACCCACAGAGCTTAACCTTACATAAGTTCTAAGTAAAGCCACTGCTCTGAGAACTGACCCAGAAGCTTTTATTTACTAGTTCTGAGACCTAGACTAGGTTCTTCTACAACTTTGGCCACAAAATAACAATTACAAAACTTATTTTTGTGTATTTTCTATATTTTATATGCTATAAGAAAAAAAACTGTAAAATACATCAAACAACCATTTAGACAAATGATACAGATAGCTCACAATATGTGGTCAATTACCTAGCTAATTATTAGCCAGGACTCAGCAAAAGATTGGATGGCTAAATGCAGCCTCCTGCAGACTGCTTTTTTTGTTTGTTTGTTTGTTTGTTTGTTTGGCCATTGAGCCAAGAATGGTTTTTCCACTTTAAAAAGATTAAAAAAAAACTAAGCAAGTAAATGACAATAGTCAATAGAGGCTATAAACAGCTTGCAAAGGTGTATTTATAATCTACAGCTCCACAGAAAACTCTGCAGAACTTTTGATCTTAGTCACATAAATAAACACGTATGTGCTACCTATCATACATAAAGCTTAAGCTCAAGAAAAATTGGTGGAATGTCAAGTAAAATGTTAAGTAAAATAAATCTAAGAAAAATATAGTTATCACACATTTTCTGTCAAACGCAAAATCTAGACTTAAATATATAGATGACCTGAAAGAGGAGGAAAGGTTCCAGCAAGAGTCAGGGAAGGATGGGGGAGAGAAAAAGAACAAGGTACAATGATATATATGTGTGAGAATGGGAGATTGAAACCCATTACTTTATACAACCAAAAAACGTAGGTATGTATTTCTTTCTATGGTGGGTTCCTCGAGCTTCCCCATCCAGTGCACAGTGGGGCTTAACTGATCTTGTTTCTCTCTTCTTCCCAATTCTTGTCCATGGATACTCTCTCAAGCTAGTCTCCTTGATACTACTTCCAAATGTGCCTGACATTCTCTTTTAGAATGATAGAAGTCCTTTCCAAATTTCAAGTTTGACTTTCTTCAAAGGCCAAGATTTCATAGCCCTCACTGTGCTTTAAATGACAGTTGGACCACATACATTAATAATACTATCTTATATGTCTTGCTAGGGACCTTCTCTGCTAGCCGACTATCCTCAACTAGTTTGTAAACTTCTCAAAGGAACACATCCCATTGCTTTTCTCTCTCTCACTCTGATAGTACCTCCTCATTCTCTGAGCACATGTATCTCCTCCCAAATGCACTGCCTGAAGACTGACAATGAGTGCTAAAGATTTGGAAACGTCAAAAGGCGAAGCCCATTAAAGAACTTGATGAAAGACCACAGGCTACACTGCAAACTTAGAAAAAGTGCACTTGCAAACAAACCAAACTACACTAGGAGAGAAAAATTGAGAATCAAGACATCAAAAGAAATTACCAAATAATACTCTGAAATAAAGACTAAAGCATTAAAAATGATTTTTAAAAAACTCACACTATACAAAAAAGATCCAATGTGCCTTTCACTACTACTGGTCACTAAGGTCCTTTCAACAATTAGCAATTGGCCACTGCGTTCCCATGTGATAAACCAGGCTCAATAGAATAGATGTGCGCAGTCTTCTAATCGGGAGTCTAAAATGCTGGGAATTTATTTCAAGGAGTGGGGCTTATTTTAGAGACTGCTTAGCCACAACAACAAAAAGTACTTATCATCACTTGGCTAATAAATTGAAAAGCATGTGTCCTTCTTTGTATCACACTCAAAGGCTAATTTCCATGGAAGAAAAAGCACCAAACCTGTTTGTTTAAAAACCTATTTTGATTAGATCATCAAATTGTACCTTAAGAATACAGCCCCCCCCC
>PVHP010004630.1:0-70160 GCA_004024765.1 Zapus hudsonius | reverse complement strand
CTCTAAGCTCGCAACATTAAAGCAGCCTTATTACTCACCCACCACGACTCAGGGAACTGAGCGGAAGAGGGGGCGGAAAGATTGTGAGAGCCGTGGTGGGGGAGACTGTCCGGAGGCATGGCACCCATCAGTAACAACACACTTGGGCCAGGAAGACCGGGATGAGTACTAAGATACACAGGATCCCTTGCCACAAGGACTAATACAGAGAGCCCACGGAGGAGGATATACAACTGATCAGGGATGGGGAGGGGGGGAAGTGGGGAATTCGGGATAACAACGCATGGTTTGCCCACTAAATAATGTAACTCATTATGGATAATAAATATTTAAAAAAAACCATCCCAGGGCTGGAGAGATGGCTCAGTGGTAAAACACTTGTCTGCAAAGCCTAAGGACTTAGGTTCAATTCCCCAGTAACCAATAAAAAGCCAAATGCACAGTAGTGCATCTGGAGTCCATTTGCAGTGGCTGGAAGTCTTGGCACACCCACTCTCTCTTTCTCCTATCTTTCTCTACTTGCGAATAAATAAATTTTTTTTTAAATCCCATCATGACAAAAATTCTAAAGAAAATGGGAATAGAAGGAACATATCTCAAAATAACAAAGGCTACTTATGACAAACCCATAAGCAACATTCCACTAAATGGGAAACACTCAGGAAGTATTTCCACTAAAATCAGGAACAAGACAAAGGTGATCCACTTTCCCCACTTTTATTTAATACAGTACTGAAAGTTGTTAGAAGCTGGCTAGGCTCCAGTAGGATTCATCGAAGGGGTTGATCCAAGCTGGAGGAGGCAAGGGGAGCGCACACCTTGGCAGACACTAGCTTGTAGGGTAAAACAGGGCAGGGCAGGTTTATTATAATCTCATCCTCATGTGTGCACACACAGGCGCACTCTATCAGGGGTGCTGATTCATAACAAGCTGCAGCTGACTGTGCTCAGCTAGAAGTCAAGCCCAGTACCACATTCTCCACATTCCTGTACTCTCCATCCCCAACATGCTTGAGAGATGAGGCAAGCATATGCTCTTCCCTCTAATTCAGGTCCATGGAAGGGGGCATGTGAGTCTATTACCATTAAGTTCCTCTGCCTTGAAAGCAGTCTCTATTTCTGGAGTATAAGGGCTTATCAGTACCCTAAAAAGCCTGAAAAGGTCTGCAACTGCTTCAGTCTCTGGCTGCAGATATGCCTGCACTTTGTCTGTAACAGCCTCAGGCAATGTAACACCCAAGACTTTTGTTGCCCACCCACATTTGTTGGATAGGCTAACACACTGGTCTGCAAATCTGAAAGAAAATCAGAAGTATTATGTCATCAATACAATGTATACATGGACAGACGGCAGGCTGGCCAGGTCCTAGGATACAAATTTATTCAGTTCTCAATAGTCCAGTCATTCTCAAGAGACATCAGACCTCACTAATTATCCAAGAGCCATCAGGCTTATGAACAGGCCATACTGTAGAGTTGTATGGGCTGTGGGCTGGCTGGATAATACCTGCTTCCTCCAATTTCAAAACAGTAGCCCCAATTTATGTATGCCTTCTTCAAGAGCTGGTCATTCAATTATGTTTGATCAAGTCCAGTGGCCAGTAAGTCAAATCTTAACTGCCTGCTAACCAGTTTTTTGTCAATCCTCCACCTTCTGGTGTCCTTGGGAATCTAGCTTCTGCTTTTTCTGATAAACACAACAGCCACCCACTTTGGTAACTTGAAAGGCTTGCAGGGCCTCCACCCCCAGGATGTACTCAGCTATGGGCTACACACATGCATCTTAACTGCACAGGTACTCTATGCTGCAGCTTTGCTGCTCCACCACTTTCAGGCACTGTTCGAGGTCCTCTGCTACTTCTTCGCCATGCATCTTCCAAGTCCTCTGCTGCTCCACTGTCATCAAGCCTCCTTCCCAGTCCTCTTCTGAGGCCTGAACACACAACTGGTACTCTACTGCCACCAGGTGTCTCCTTTGTGGACCTCTTTCGAGGCCACCAATTGCAGCTACTGCTATTAGCCATCCTGCTGGACTCAACACAGCCAAAAGCCACCCCCCCAAAAGACAACAGAGAAGGTTCTCCTCCATTTGCGCAGGGCCTTTCCCAGTCGGCCCCACATGAGGCTCACCTCATCCTGCTGACTATGCCAAGTGTTAGGAGCTAGCCAGGCTCCAGGGGGATTCAGTGAGGTGGTGATCCAAGCTGAGGGAGGCATGGGGAGCATACATTGGCAGAGAGCAGTTTGCAGGATAAGCAGGGCAGGGCAGCACCTTCCCAGGCGGAGTGCCCCCCAAGCGCCACGACAGTGAGGTTTATTATAATGATCTCATCCACATATGCACACAGGCGCCCCCTCTCTATCAGGGAGTTGAATCATAAGCTATGACAGTTCATGCTGGGCCAGAAGTCAGGCCTATTACCATATTCTCTACATTCCTCTATTGAAGTCTTAGCTACAGCAATAAGACAAGAGACACAAATAAAAGGGATACAAATAGAAAAAAAAGGAAGTCAAATTATCATTATTTGCAGATAATATAATTTTATACATAAGGAACCTTAACACTCCACTAAAAAAAACTGTTAAGATCTATGTGGTGGTTTGAATTAGGTATCCCCATAAATGCATATGCTTGGTCCCCAGCTGATGGAAATTTGGAAATTGGAACCTCCTGGAAGCTGTGTATTGTTGGGGGTGGGCTAATGGGTGCTATAGCCAGCTTCCCCTTGCTAGTGTTTGGCACACTCTCCTGCTGCTTTTGTCCACCTGACATTGGCCAGGAGGTGATGCCCAGCCTCTTCTCGTACAACACTTTCCCTGCCACCATGGAGCTTTCCCTTGAGTCTATAAGCCAAAATAAAACCTTTCATCCCATCAGCTGCTTTTGGATTCTTTCTGCCAGCAACAAGCTGATGAACACTTTCAGCAAAGTAATAGGATACAAACTTAACTCACAGAAATCAGTAGCCACCCTATAGACCAATAACAAATGTGCTGGGGATGAAATCAGGGAAATACTCCCATTCACAATTATCTCAATAACAACAACAAAAAAAAAAAACCCTTGAAATAAACCACCTGAGGGCTGGAGAGATGGCTCAGCGGTTAAGGCACTTGCCTCCTGCACAGTGCCTAAGGCCCTGGGTTCAATTCCCCAGGACCCACATACACCAGACCCACAAGGTGGTGGCCCTGGTTCGTTTTCTCTCTCTCTCTCTCTCTCTCTCTCTCTCTCTCTCTCTCTCTCTCTCTCTGTCTCTCTCTCTGCTTGAAAATGAATAAATAAAATAATTTTTTTTAAAAAATTTTAAAAAATAAATAAATAAACCCACCTGAGGAAGTGAAGCATTTCTACAATGAAAACATTCAGACAGTACAGAGAGAATTAAGAATATAACTAAGTAAGAAAAAAATTTTAAAAATACACTACGAGACTAGAGAGATGGCTAAGTGGTTAAGGCACTTGCTTGCTTATAAAGCCTGAATGGCCAGGTTTGATTCCCCAGTACCCACATAAAGCCAGATGCACAAAGTGGTGCATGCATCTGAAGTTTGTTTATAACAGCAAGAGGCCCTGGTGTATGTTCTTTCTCTCTCCTTACAAATAAATTGAAAAGAAAAAGAATACACTAAGAGCCAGGCATGGTGGCGCAGCACAGCCTTTAATCCCAGCACTCAAAGGCAAAGGTAGGAGGATTTCCATGAGTTTAATGTCAGCCAAGGGCTACAGAGTGAATTCCAGGTCACCCTGGACTAAAGAAAGACCCTACCTCAAAAGACCAAAAAAGGGGGGTTGGAAGAGATGGCTCATCAGTTAAGGCACTTGCCTACAAGCCTAACAACCTGGGTTTGATTCTCTAGTACCCATGGAAAGTCAGATACACAAAGCGGCACATGCATCTGGAGTTCTTTTGCAGAGGCTGTAGGCCCTGGCACACCCATTTTCTCTGTCTCTCTTTTATCTCTCTCTCTTGCAAATAAATTTTCTGAAAAAAAATTTTTTAAAGAATACACTAAGAAATGGACCATTCTTCTCTGAAGTAGATAAAAACAATCCTAAAATTCATTTGGAAACACAAAAAACCTTGTATAGCCAAACCAATCCTGTGCAACAAAAAAAAGCTGGCAATATCACCATAACCTATTTTAAGATATATTACAAAGCCACAGTAACAAAAACAGTATGTATATCAATGGCACAGAACAGAGGAGGACCCAGAGGTAAAACCAGGCATCTACACTCATCTAATTTCTAACAAAAATGCCAAAAATAATCACTGGAAAAAAAAAAAGTCTCAGGCTGGAGAGCTGGCATAGTGGTTAAGATGCTTACCTGCAAAACCTAACAACCCAGGTTCAATTCTCCTGTGCCCACATAAAGCCAGGTGCACAAAGTGGCGCATGCATGTGGAGTTTGTTTGCAGTGGCTAGAGGCCCTGATGCACTCATTATCTATCTGTCTGTCTGTCCTTCTGTCTGTCTGTCTCTCTCTCTCTCTCTCTCTCTCTCTCTCTCTCTCTGCTTGCAAATAAATAAGTAAATGAAGTGCTGACATCTGTTTTTTAGAAAAAGATAGTCTTTTTAATAAATGGTACTGGGAACCCTGGATCTCTATATGCAGAAGCATGAATATAGATCCTTATCTCTCTGCATGCACAAGAATCGACTATGAATGGCTTAAAGACCTTAACATCAGACCTGGAACTCTGAAACTACCAGTCGAAAAAGTAGGGGAAACATTTCAACATATAGGCATAGGCAATAAATTTCTGAATACAACTCCAGTTGCTCAACCAGTGGGACATCATGAAACTAAAAAGCTTTTGTACAACAAAGGACACTGAATATAGCAAAGAGGCAGCCTACAGAAAGGAAGAAAATCTTTGCCAGCTATACATCTATCTGACAAAGAATTAATATCAAAAACTAGGGCTGGAGAGATGGCTCAGCAGTTAAGGCAGTTACCTCCAGAGCCTAAGGACGTGGGTTTGATTCCCAAGTACCCACGTAAGACAGATGCACAGGTGGCGCATGTACCAGGAGTTCATTTGCAATGACTGGAGGTCCTGGCACATACCCATGTGCTCTCTCTCTCTCTCTCTCTCTCTACTCGCAAATAAATAAAATAAATTTTTAAAAGCTCAATAACTAAAACTTAGAAACTAAATAATAAGAAATCAAAAAGCTCAATCAAAAATCAGCTATAGAGAGCTCTCTAAAGAAGAAATACAAATAGTCAATAAGCATATAAAAACATGCTCTACATCATTAGCCATTAGGGAAATGCAAATTAAAACTACTATGAGAATGCATCTCCTGTCAGAATGGCTATCAAGTAATCATGTGATAATAACTACAGGCAATTATCTCTAGAGTAATGAGTCCTTAGGTTTTATGCCAAGGAGTAGCATAGTTGGGTCATAAGGTAAATCTATTTTTAGGAACTTCTACAATAGCTATACCAGCTTACACTTCCACCAACAAGGGAGAAGCAAAGAGCGGCCTACAGAATGGGAGAAAACCTTCACCAATACATCTGACAGAAAATTAATATGTAGGATATACAAAGAATTCAAAATCTAATAAGAAATCAAACAACCCAATCAAAAACCAGGCTAGAAAGGCTCTTAGTTGACTACCATAACAAGATGGCAATCCTATTACTAAAGACCACATATGCTTGGGCTACAGTTCACTGAGAAATAAAGCTGAAGCTGAGTTAGAAACCTCCTTATTAACCAGCTGACAGAAAGCAGGAAAAAGCTACAGCTCCATGCAGCCCCTATGGGAGAAGGTATCAACAGTGGTAAACAGCAGTGGACCTAACAAGCCTTAAGAAGGGCCAGCCAGGCCAAAGGTGCCAACTGGTGCAATAGTGGCACGTCTGTTGTGGGGAAAACCAACTGATCTCTAATTGGAATGGAAGTATGCTCCACAGAAGGGAATACATGCCTGGTACTAAAGATCTAGTTAAAAGCCTATGGCTGGGGAGGTCATGAGCCCTTGGGGAATATTGCCTTCTGTTGTCTGGCCAAATACATATATTATTCCCACCAAACTGCCTTATAAGCACTTTATTTTTCAATGTTCATACCCATATAATGATACTCTCTTTTAGCTAGGGAAGCTTCTTTTCAGATGACAGTGACCACTAGGATTACTCAAAAGACACCATAAGCACTATGAAGAAATAACAGTAGAGTGTTCAGCACTGGGTCATCTCTATCACACCTCCTGAGGCTCAGGGTCTATGGTAAAAGAGGTGGAAGACAGATTGTAAAAGCCAAAGGAAAGGTAGGACTGGCCATAATGCAAGCTTCCAAACACAAAATGGCCTTGATATTCATGACTTCCCAGTACCTAATAATACCCAAACAAGACCTTCATAATAGGAAGAAAAGGTGTTGACACTGAAACAAAATAGAGACTAATTAAGAGGGGGAGAAGATATGAGGGAGGGTGAGGAGGAAATTATAGTGATTGTCTATAATTATAGAAGCTAGCAATAAAAAGTTTTTAAAAAGCCTATAGAGGGCTGGAGATATGGCTCAGAGGTTAAGGCACTTGTCTCCAGTGCCTGAGGCTCCCGGTTCAATTCCCCAGGACCCACATAGGCCAGATCCACAAGGTGGTGGCCCTGGTACGTTCTCTCTCTCTCTCTCTCTCTCTCTCTCTCTCTCTCATCATCTATCTCCTCTATCTCTCTGCTTAAAAATGAATAAATAAAATATTTTTTTAAAAAGCCTATAGAGAGTTCTCAAAACAGCAATACAAATGGCCAATAAACATCTAAAAACATGCTCAGCTAGCAAGGAAATGCAAATTAAAACTACTTTGAAATTGCAGGTCAGTCTAGACTAGGGCAAGACCCTACCTTGGGAAAAAAAAAAAAAAGTCAGTAATAGAGACCAGGAAACTGGAAAAGAGCAATGAGGGAGCAAGTAGATATGTAGTAGATATGTAAGTAGAGGGCAGAAAATTACGGGGGTGGGGGAAAGATAGGAAAGGAGGTACTAGAGGAAAATTAATCAAAATTTAAGATTTATGAATAAGCTATATGGAAACCTACTTCTTCACTAATAATATACCCATTATAAAAGTAGAAGTTTTCTGGTAGAAGTAGATAATGTTGTGACCAGAAGCCATAGATTGTTATTGGTAAATATTCAGAGCCAGAAACAGGATAACTCCAGAAAGTTGTTGGCCAGGGTGTCCCCGTGATGCCCAGAAACATAAAAGGCTATTCCAAGGCTCTTGGTTGCCCACTGGAACTAGATGGTAAAACACTGTTACTGAAGACTCTAATAACTACATAGGAATTCACAATTGGTTTAAAAGTAAATACAATAAATAGTTAATTCTTTTTGTTTGTTTGTTTGTTTTTGAGGCAGCATGTCTCTCTAGTCCAGGCTGACATAGTAACTAGCTCTACAGTCCCAGGCTGACTTCAAACTCACAGCAATACTACCTCTCCCTCCCAAGTGCTGGGATTAAAAGTGTGTGCCAGCCAGGAATGGTGGCGCACGCCTTTAATCCCAGCACTCTGGAAGGCAGAGGTAGGAGGATTGCCGTGAGTTCAAGGCCACCCTGAGACTACATAGTGAATTCCAGGTCAGTCTGGGCTAGAGTGAGACCCTACCTCGAAAAACCAAAAAAGAAAAAAGAAAAAGAAAAGAAAAAATAAATAAGTGTGCCACCATATCCAGCTTAAACAATTTTTATTATAGTTTTTTCTTTTTTTGACTTACAGTTTTTGAGTAGAGAAAGAAAATAAAGAAAAGCCCAGCAATACCTTCTTCCATGGATTTAGTGAAGTTGCACAGCAGTGATGATAGCCCCTTCAGACAGCCAGCCACCACAGGAAATTTGGGCTCTCTGACTGTTGATGTCATCTACAAGTTGTAGAAAGGTATTACCAAGTTAGTAAAATGCAACCAAGTCTACGAAAGTACACTATCATAAAATTTAATCATACCTGGGTCTTCAATTCTCCCAGAAAAGCCCGGAATAGGTTTTCTGAATGATTTATCATCTCACTAGGATGAACTTCACCCAATACGCCCAGAAGTTCATAGACCTTTTCCAAAACTGAAAAATAAATTTTAGACAAATGAAAGCCTTAAAATACATGTAAATAAGTAAAATTAACAAGAACATATTAAGAATATAAAGAGCTGGGGAAGCCGGGGGTGGTGGCGCACTCCTTTTTTTTTTTTTTTAATTGTCCATAATGAGTTACATTATTTAGTGGGCCAACAATGAGTTGTTATCCCCAATTCCCCAATGCCACCCCTCCCCATCCCCTCGGGAGGCAGAGGTAGGAGGATTGCCATGAGTTCAAGGCCACCCTGAGACTACATAGTGAATACCAGGTCAGCCTGGACTAGAGCAAGACCCTACCTCGAAAAACCAAAAAAAAAATAAAATAAATAAAATAAAGAGCTGGGGAGATTCTTTAGAGATTAAAATTGCTTGCTTGCAAAGCCTGATGCCCCAGGATTCAATTCTCCTGCCACCCACATAAAGCCAGATGAGAATTTGTTTGCAATACCAAGAAATTCTGGTGGCACACACGCACAAATCAATCTTTGCAGAGAGAAAAAAAAATCTCAAAATTCATATGGAATGGCAGAAGGACTCGGATATCCAAAAGTATCCTCAGCAAAAGAAACACATCGAGAGGTATCACCCCATATCCAATTTAAAGCCATACTATAAAGTAATAAAAACAGCATAGTACTGGCATGAAACAGACCAACAGAATAGAACTGAAGATTCTTCCCCTTAGTTCAAGCAACTACAGCTACTGGAGCTTTGACAAAGGTGCCAATGATGTACACTGGAGAAACTACAGCATCTTCATTCAACAACTAGTGCTGGACAAATTGGATAACTACTTGTAAAAAAGAAAATGAAAATAGACCCACTCCTCTTGAATGCACAAAAGTCAACTCCAAATGCATTAAAGACCTCAATATACAACCAGAAACTCTTAAATGTACAGGGAAAAAAAAAAACGGGGGGGCTAGCATCGAAAGACCCTTCAAGGTCTGGAATGGTATCCAGCTCCTAGAAGGCAGTTAGCATAGTGCTGGAAGGCAGTGCACAGGCTGCCAGGGGAAACTGATCAACGACAGCTGGAGTAAACAGAGACCACTGACATGAAACTCAATCTGCAGCCATGAGTAGGCTGACCACACCTCCTACTGGGAGAGAACAGCAAACCAAGAAAGGAGCACTTGTGTAATGGAGAAGCCTGGGCCTGGGGGAGACAATCAACAGCTTTTAAATTCGGCCAAATTTTCCACTTAGTGAGGGGGAGCCCTTGTCTGGAACTTGGGATGCAGGGCGATAGGCACCGAATCCCATACTCTTGAGCTCCCAAGACAAGATGCACTATGGAAGTGATGGACAGGGAGGCTACTAAAAATAGAATCTAGGTAATCCAGAATTGTGTATATTTGTTAACCTACACTGACCTCACTCTCCGATGGAGATTATGTTTGTATTTTTCAGGATGCAGTGAGAGAGCTGGGGCCCATCTAACCCTACCAACCGACCGTAGGCCGATAGCTGAGATCCTGGCAAGAGAGGAGCCACATCATATCGTGGAGGATCCATATGGAACCCCACAGAGAACAATGGGATGAACAAGGGACCCACAGCCACACCCATTCAATCAACACAGGATAAGCCAGTGAGACAGAAACCAATGATTTTTGACACAAAGACCCCTAAGCTCACAACATTAAAGCAGCCTTAATACTCATCCACGACTCAGGGAACTGAGCAGAAGAGGGGGCAGAAAGATTGTGAGAGCCGTGGTGGGGGAGACTATCCAGAGGCATGGTACCCCTCAGTAACAACACACTAGGGACAGGAGAACCTGGCTGAATACTAGGCTATCCATGGTCCCCTGTCACAAGGACTGATCCAGACGACCCACGGAGGATATCCAGCTTGTTGGGGATGGGGGAGGGAGGCATCGGGGAATTGGGGATAACAACTCTGTTTGCCCACTAAGTAATGTAACTCATATGGACAATAAAAAAAAATATGGGGGGAACTCTCCATTATATAGGAGTGGGGAAAGACTTCCTGAACATTATCCCAGTACCCCAGGAAACTCAACAATCACTCTACCATTGGGATATTACCAATCTAAAAAGCTTTTGTACAAATATACCATAAACAGAGCCTACAGACCACCATCAGAATGGGAGTAAATCTCAGCCAGCTATACCAGAGGCCTAATATCTAGAATCTAAAAAAAAAAAAAAAACCCTCATAAAAGATTGAGTAAACTGGGCATGGTGGCACATGCCTTTAATCCCAGCACTCAGGAGGAATAGGTAGGAGGATCATCATAAATTGAAGGCCACCCTGAGACTACACAGTGAATTCCAGGTTAGCCTGGGCAGCAAGACCCTACCTTGAAAAAACAACCACAAAACATAAAAAAATTGAGGGCTGGAGATATGGTTCAGTGGTTAAGATGCTTGCCTGCAAAACCTAACTACCTGAGTTCAAATCTCCTGTATCCATGTAAAGCCAGATGGACAAAGAGGCCTATGTATCTGTAGTTCATTTGCAGTGATTAGAGGTCTTGGTGCACCCATTCTATCTGTCTGTATGTCTCTTTCTCACTCCCTCTCCCTGCTTGCAAATAAATTAATTAATTAAATATCCCACTCAAAAAATGGGGCAGTGAACTGAACAGGGAAATCACAAAGCAAGAAATACAAATGGCTAATACGTAAGAAAATGTTCAACATCCTTAATCATCAGGGAAATGCAAATCAAAACAACTATGAGATCCCACCTTACTCCAGCTAGAATGGCCATCATTAAAAAAATCTAACAATAATAGATATTGGTGAGGATGGGGGGGAGCCTCATTCACTGCTAGCAGGAGTGCAAACTTGTATAACCACTATGGAAATCGGTGTGGAGGCTCCTGGAAAAGAAGAAAATAGAGCTGACCCAGCTATTTCCTGTACTGGGCATCTACCCTAAAGTCTCCTCTCTTCAATACAAACAGATCAGACTCAGCAAACTCACACAAGCACAGAAAGACAAACACCATATATTCTCCCTCATCTACAATTCCCAACCAGGAGGAGCTTGAGTTGCAAGCAGACCTGACATTCAACTTGAGGGACAGACAATAGGGATGGAAGTGTTTGGAAGGGTGGGAGGAAGATATACACAAAAGTAAATCTAAAGTGAATTAGCAGCATAGAATCCTTACTCCTAGACAGCAGGCTAAAAGATATAACCCTCCAAAGGAATATGCAGGTATCGTCTGGTAAGAAGGGCTCTGAAGAGGGTGGGATAAAACCTAACCCTAACATGTGGCCTGAGCTTGGAACTCCCAGTGCCAGAAATCAGTTACTACCCACATTGAGCTGTTGGAGAGACCTACGAGGTCCCAAAAACAAGACAGGCTTCTGTCAAAGCACTTGATTACCTGCCCCTGGCAAAAGACCCTATTGCTGAAGACACCATAACATCGAGAGACCCAGCTAGTACCAAAAAGTTAGAAACCAGCCCCCAGATGGTTAACCTGTATAGTGCTGGAAAGTGCTACATGAACTGCTAGAGGAAACTGGCCAACAGTGTTGGGAGAAAGCAGGATAGATACTACTATAAGATAGCAACCAGCATGACACTCCTGTGCAATAGTGGCACCCAACCTAGGTGGGTAACCAAGGGCTGATTGGGTGAAAGATCAACTCAGTGGTAAGAAACCCATATCTAGAATTGTGATCTAAGCCAAAATCCTATGGAGACCAAGAATCTGGACTCTGTAAGGAGAAGCCTCCACTAACCTTGGGCCTCATCATAATCTCTCCTAACTAACAATGTTTATCCCATTTAACCTATACTGATCTCACTCTCTGTGATGGTTGAGTCTTGTTAACTTGATCTTTTTAATTACCTTAGGTGGGTCTCCGAGGATGTTTACAGGAAGGCAGCCTCTCAGTAGGGGGTAAGATGTAAAGAAGGTGGTGAGAGGTAGAAATTAACATCACTTCCTGTGTGGGCAGTGCAGGAAGGAAATTTCCAAGACTTAAGAAGCCATTAAAGGGCTGGAGAGATGGCTCAGCGGTTAAGGCACTTGCCTCCAGTGCCTAGAGCCCCCAGTTCAATTCCCCAGGACCCACATAGGCCAGACCCACAAGGTGGTGGCCCTGGTGCTCTCTTGCTCTCTCTCTCTCTCTCTCTCTCTCTCTCTCTCTCTCTCTCTCTGCTTGAAAATGAATAAATAAAAAAAAAAGAAGCCATTAAGTCTAGGATAGGGTTGCCAGACCTCCACCCTAAAGCTATATAAGGGGGAAGATTTCTCTCCCTCGGCTTCTGCCTGTTTGCTATTGTGTGTGTGTGGTATTGGTAATGGGTTTCTCTCTTTGCTTAGACCTGTGAAAGGGGGGCAGCCTCTTTCACTGTTTTGGAACTTCCCTTAGATCTGCAGCTTCAATAAATCCTTTCTTCCCATAAACTGTGCCTGGTGTGGAGATCCCAGCCGCACGTAGCTGACGCCACTCAGTTGGAGAATCTGTTTTTATTTTTAAGAATGCAGCAAGGACAACCTAATTGTACCAAGACCAGAAATGATAAGACTCCCTGGCAAGAGATTAAACTAAACTAGGCATGGTGGCACATGCCTTTAATCCCAGCACCTGGGAAGCAGAGGTAGGAGGATCACTGTGAGTTCAGGGCAACCCTGAGACTAAATAGCAATTTTACAATAAAACACACAATATTTAATTTTCTACACAATATTCTGTCCCAAGTCTTATGCAAATTTATTACTATAAACTAAATTATACTTAGCATTTATTGGCCTTTCTATTGAAAGGAATCATTTTGCTTGTTCCCATGCTGGTATGTTTTTAGCGCCCTCCAAAAAAAATTAAAACATTTGACTTGGTTGAGGAAACTAATGATCAGTTAATATTAACTTGTTAAAACATTTGAAAATAACATTTAAAAGCCGGGCATGGTGGCGCATGCCTTTAATCCCAGCACTCGGGAGGCAGAGGTAGGAGGATCGCCTTGAGTTCAAGGCCACCCTGAGACTACATAGTGAATTCCAGGTCAGCCTGGAATAGAGTGAGACCCTACCTCAAAAAACCAAAAATAAATAAATAAATAAATAAAATAACATTAAAACATAACTTACCTGTATCAGGTACTCTGGTTTTTGAAGCAAGTTCTCCATAAAATTTGTTAAATAATTCTCCAACCTTAAATTCATCCATGATTCTAGAACTTCTCAGAATGTGAAGTAACTAAAACAACATAAATTTGCATTTTCTAAAGAGGAAGACACAGAAAAGGTTCCTCTCTTCACTGTGTCCATAAACACTGACTCCTTAGAATCTTGTATCCTTAAGGGGTTTATATGGGTCTCTCGAGACTCGGGCCTATCGAGATGACTGGGGAGGTAGGGCTTGAGGTAAGCAGTGGGAAAGCACAAGGAAAAGGTAGTCTAGATTTAATGACACCTACCTCTGAGACCAGCAACATAACCATTTCCTCAGAAGCACTCAAGATCACAGACCATGGGTTTATAGAGATTGCTCAGTAGTTAGAGGTACTTGCTTGTAAAGCCTAATGGACTGGGTTCAATTCCCTAGTACCCACCTAAAGTCAGACACACAAAGTGGCACATGCATCTGGAGTTCATTTGCAGAGGTAGGAGGCTCTGGTATGCCCATACCTTCTTTCCTCCCCGCTTCCTTCTCTCTCTTTCTCTCAAATAAACAAATAAATAAGAATTTTTTAAAAAATAAAGACCACAAGCTAATTTAGTCCAAATAAATTCTAAAACAGATGCAATGGGACATACAGACACAAGTGAAAGTGAGCTCCAAGGACGAGGGCAAAGCAGCAGTCCCAATGAATACTGAAGTGTCAAGAAAAACTCAAGAGACACCAGGAGGCACTCTTTAGCATTAAGCTTGACCCAAAGTAAAAAAAAGTCAATAGAAAAGTAGTGAATTTTTACTCATTTTTCTCCTTTTCTACCTCACAACTCCAAATTCTTTTCTTATTGTTCAGAAGGGTAGAACAAAACATCAGTCTAATGCCATGAAATATGTATCTTCTTCACATAGCCATGATCCTATCTTCCTGCAAAAATCCAATGCCCAGTTTTTAAGTTGCATTCACTTAGAAAAATAAATTACCTTAATCAGAAGATCTAGGGCTGGAATTTTACACTTAGCAGCTTTGTCTTTTGTATAAACACTGGTACAAGTAGTCTAGGTTTCAAAAGGAGACAATACCAGAATCATCCATAAGATATAAGAATTAAAACTTAACAATATAGGTAAGACTAAATATCTTAGGAGCAATACCAATTTATTACACAATAAAATTTAGAATTTAACTGTTAAAAGTATAGCATTAAGGGGCTGGAGAGATGGCTCAGTGGTTAAGGCCCTTACCTACAAAGCCTAATGACACAGGTTCAATTCCTAGTTTCCCCATAAAACCAGATGCACAGCAGTGCAAACATCTAGAGTCCATTGTGGCTGAAGGCCCTGGCCCACCCATTCTCCCTTTCTTCTATTTCTCTCTCTGCTTGTAAATAAATAATTTTTTTAAGGTATAGCATTAAGCTTGTCATAGTGGCGCACACTTTTAATCCCAGAATTTAGGAGTCAGAGGTAGGAGGACAGCCGTGAGTTCAAGACCAGCCTCGAACTACAGAGTGAATTCCTGGTTAGCCTGAGCTAGAATGATACCTTACTGTGAAAAAAAAACAGTCAGGTGTGGTGGTGCACACCTTTAATCCCAGCACTCAGCAGAGGTAGGAGGATTGCCGTGAGTTCAGGGCCACTCTGAGACTAGTGAATTCCAGGTCAGCCTGGGCTACAGCAAGACCCTACCTCAAAAAAAAAAAAAAAAAAAAAAAAAAAAAAAAAAAACTCTTAAGTTCAGTAAAGATGCAAATTTTTTGGTTTTTTCAAGGTAGGGTCTTACTCTAACCCAAGCTGACCTGGAACTCACCTCTGCTAGGATTACAGGCATGTGCCACCATGCTAAGCAAGATATGATTTTTAAAACATAGTTTCAATCTATAGATGGTTGATTCTATGGCCATGGAATCAACAGACAAAGAGGGGAAATAATCTTTTTAAAAATGATCTTAGGGCTAGAGAGATGGCTCAGTGGTTAAGGCACTTACCTCCAGTGCCTAAGGCCCCTGCTTCAATTCCCCAGGACCCACATAAGCCAGACCCACAAGGTGGTGGCCCTGGTGCATGCGCTCTCTCTCTCTCTCTCTCTCTCTCTCTCTCTCTGCTTGAAAATGAATAAATAAATTTTAAAAACATGTACTTGTCTACTTTCTCTAAAAAAATGATCTTAGTTTATCATTTTTTAGTACAAAAGAACTGGAAGCTCAGGAGCAACATAAATTACCCTGACAACCAAATTTATGATTATTAGTTTCATAGGAAATTAAGAACACCTAGTGAGGGCAAGTGGGAGGAAAGTGAGAAGCACAACAACCCCAAACTTTCAGACTACCATTTAAAAAAAAAAAACAAAAACACAAAACACATGTGGATCTCACTCAGTAAAAAGGTTTCTTCAAAATTATCTTCTAGGGTTGGAAAGATGGCTCAATGGTTAAAGGGTCTTGCCTGCAAAGCCTGACAGCCTGGGTTTGATTCCCCAGTACCTATCTAAAGCCAGATGCATAAAGTAGCACATGTATCTGGAGTTCATTTGCAGAGGTGGGAGGCCCTGGTGTGCTCATTCTCTCTATATATATCTGCCTTTTTCTATGAATATATAAAAACATATGTTATAAAGGTTATCTTTTAAAGTGTTTTAGAATTTTCCTCACAACAAAAAATTCAGATTATGATTTTTTTTCTATTCCAAATATTAAGAAAGGGCACACCAGGGCCTCCAGCCACTGCAAACAAACTCCACATGCATGCACCACCTTGTGTATCTGGCTTTATGTGGGTACTGAGGAATCAAACTCAGGTTGTCTGGCTTTACAGGCAAGTGTCTTAACCACTGAGCCACCTCTCCAGCCCCTATTATGATTTCTCTTATAAAAGGTATTATTTATCTCATACACAAAAAGATGTCAAGATGGTTATAATTACAAGGCAATTTCTCTAATGTCTTATGAAAACTAAAACAAATAATAAAGCGCTTACTTTATTTCTAACACAATCAAATAGAAATAAGTAAACTTCCCAATAAAAAAAGACATAAATAAAAGCCTAAATTCCTTATATCATAAATTAAAACAGCAGTGGATTGGGGATAGGAGGGAGGGAAATGGGAATATAAGTACAATATTTACCCAATAAATGTATATATAATTTTGGGCAATAAAGATGACATAAAAAAGTAAATAAATAGGGCTGGAGAGATGGCTCAACGGTTAAGGCACTTGCCTCCAGTGCCTAGGGCCCCGGGTTCAATTCCCCAGTACCCACATAGACCCATAAGCCAGACCCACAAGGTGGTGGCCCTGGTGCGCTTTCTCTTTGTCTCTCTCTCCTTGAAAATGAATAAATAAAATTTTTAAAAAGTAAATAAATAAAAAGTTAAAATAAAAGCTGATATATAATGAGGGGCTTTTTTCCCCCTCCTTACCTTTATGTCAAGAGAATAAGGCATGACCTTCTGGCCAATTTTTTCTAAGAAAATACATAAAAATTTTAGGGCTTCTTCTCTACAATCACGAAACTGTAAGAAACAGAAAATATGGGTAAGTATAAGAGTAACTATAACATAAAGGAAGATAGGAGATATAAAATGAAAGTTTTGCACTTACTTCATCAATGCTAAGTGACTTCCGTACAAATACAATCAAACCAAAATCTTTGGAAAAAACTAAGGAAGTCTGTAATACTGAAGAAAAAAAAAATTAGGGTTTGGGGAAATGAAATGGCTCAGTGATTAATGGAACATGCTTAAAAAATATTCTAGCCCAGGGTTCAATTCCCCAGCCACCCACATAAAGCCAGACAAGACCAAGTGCAATGGCAACACATACATACACACACGTACATATATGCAAATAGAATTTTTTAAAAAATTAAGAGTTGCCAAAAAGCAGTTCATAATCAACCTCTCAGAAAGTTGACTGGTTTAAGACAGCATTGTAAATAATGTAACACTAGAGAAAGTAGAAAATTCTGGGTGTTGTTCTACCGGACATAGTATACAAAATGATGACCCCCTACAAAGATACACTCTTGAAAGAAGAAAAAAAGACATACACTTAAGTGTGATAGTAACTTTACATGGTAATCAAGGTTGCAGGTGGAATTAAGGTTACTAATTAGTTGACAATGAAATAGTGATGGTGGATCCAATGTAAGCATATGGGCCCTTAAAAGTTAGGGGAGACCAGACCAGCTTAGGCTGACTCTAAATAGAGAGGAAAAAAGAAGATAACTCAGAGATGGGGGACCAAGGAAGATTCAAACGTCTCAGGTGAGGGATGTGGCATGCTGCTTGTTGCTAGCTTTGAAGATGGGGCTATAATTCAAACCAACTGAACACCTTCCAACAAGAAGCAAAGAAAAAGGTACTTCAGTTCTACAACTGGAATGAACACTGCCCCCAATACCTTACTTCTAGCTTTGTGAGACCAATGCGTATCTTCTAGGTACAGTACTTTAAGGCGAGCAATTGTGTTAATGTCAAATCAGTAAATTGCTGGGCGTGGTGGCCCATGCCTATAATCCCAACACTTGGGAAGTAAAATCAGGAAGTTCCAGCCCAGGCTGGGCTACAAAGACCATGTCTCAAAAAAAACCAAAGCCTAACCAAGTCAAACAACAAAATGCTTGTACCAATTGTTACGCAACACTAGGAAACTAATACCCCATAATCTTTTCATATATTGATATTGACAATAAACTAGGAATTGCTTTAGGAAGTTACTAAACAAAAATGAATTCTAATCTTAACCTGATGACAGAAAGGAATTAATGTTTATTTCATATTTCTCCATTATTGATATATCTTTGACAATACATGGACACTATCAGTAGCATCATGTTTAAAGTTTTGTTTACATTTCCACACTCTTTGGCACTGACCTCTTAGGAAGACTTCACACCTAGTTCTTAAGATATGGTATATCATGGAGATAAAAGTTTCCTTTTAAAAAAGGAAGTTTTCATGCACAGCTTACTTAAATTTTAAAAATGCTAGTTTGGAGAGGGGTGTGGAGGGACACACCTTTTATCCAAGCACTCGGGAGGCAGAGGGAGGAGGATCTCGGAGAGTTAGAGGCCAGCCTGGGACTACACAGTGTGTTAGTTTCAGGTCAGCCTGGACTAGAGAGCCTACCTTGAAAAAAAAAAACCAAAAACAATAAAAATGCTAGTTTAGTGTATACCACTGTATCCCAACACTGGGACGAGAGGTGGGGGAGGCTGTCAAAAGCAGGAGGAACAAATGAGTTTAAGGTCAGTCTGTGTGAAACTACTTAGAGGCATTTCCACAAAGGTAGAAAGAAAACTCTCTCGAAGTCATTACTTTTAAAAGCTCACAAGAACTCTCTGCATTTGGCAGCTGACTCACAATCCCAAACACTTCTGCAGAGGCTCAAGAAATTAAAAAAGCAATAAACAAAATATCTACATACATACACATCTAGACATACAATTTTTTAAAAGTTAGGACAGCACGACCGTCAGCTAGAGTCGTGCAATTCTGAAAATAAACAGAACATGTAAGGATCGTGCCGGCCCCGGGGAACGCCCGCACGCGCGCGGTACCCACCCTGCGCCGCCGCGCCCGGGCTCAGCACGCACTCCTGGCCCAGGCCGCGGATCAGCTGGCAGCCGGTGCTGGCGGCGCCCGGGCGGTCGGCGGCCGACAGGCACTTGTGCAGCTGCAGCAGCGAGCCGCGCACGCCGGCCGCCGCGTCCGCCATCGCGCAGGTGCACACGGGCCCTCCTGGGCCCGGAGGCGCCAGCCGCGGCGGGAGGTTGGTCCGGGGGCGAACGCCCCGCGGCTCCCTGAAGGCACGTCCGACAGGCACGAACACGCACACAGGAAATTCGGGGAGACACGGGGAGTTGGCGACCGGAGCTGAGGGGACACGCAAAGAGGCGCTCGCTGCCGCTCCCTCCGTGGAGAACGGGACACGGAACCGGCACGCGCCCGAGGGCTTCCGCGCGGGGAGGAGCCGGCGAGCGACGACGCGAGATTCCCGCGGGTCGGCCCATCGCGAGGGCGGGGGGAGCCGAGCGCCGCCGGCGTCTGGTCTCCGCGCCAGGCCGCTCGCTCCCCACCCGCCGCTACGCAGTGGCGCCTTCCGGGGGCGGAGCCACGCGCCAGCGCTGCGCTGATTGGTGGGTCGCCGCCCGGAACTGCGGCCGTTTGGCGGGAACTGTGCGCTGGCGCGCGTCCGGAGCTGGGGAGCGTCTTCGGGTGGGCTCCTTTCCCTGGAAGCTGCGTGGCGCCGAGCTTGCACGCGCAGGGTCGGGACGACGGACGCCAGGCGATTTTGAGTCCGCAGGTTCCCAGGCACCATGTCGTCCCCGGCGTCCACTCCGAGCCGCCGCAGCAGCAGCCGGCGCGGACGGGCCACTCCGACCCAGACCCGTGAGTTCCTTCCCCTCCCCCCGCTCCCCGCCGCCTCGCGCAGGGTTTCTCCTGTCAGTGCCCGGGTGTTCTGCCCCGACGTGCACACTGCGCCTGCACACCCCCACCCCCATTTACGCAGCTCTTGCGCTCGCTCCTTAAGTTATCCAAGTACTCTAGGAGGCAAGCCCTAAGAGCAAATAGGAGTTCTGATGGACTTTTGTTTTCTGCGACCCAAGTTCGAGGCGAGGAAACCAGGTCGTCTCCAAGCCAGAGACAGAGAGGCGAGGATTCCACCTCCACGGGAGAGCTGCAGCCTATGCCCACCTCCCCAGGAGCCTACCAACAGAGCCCTGCTGCCCAGGATGTCTTGTTTTCCAGCCCTCCTCAGATACATTCTTCAGGTGGGTTTCTCAATGGCTGCATTCTACTGTGGTTGATCATGCAGCTAATTCTTCACCTAATGTCGTGTCACAGTGCCGAAGCATTCTTTCTGTGTGAGCTAGAAGACCTTCACCGAAAAGAGCTAGTGAAGCAGAGTTGGTATATGTTAGGGCCTAGTGAGCAGAGAAAACAGCTTTTGTTGTGCTGGTTGTAACCCCTAGTGTGTGTGTGTGTGTGTGTGTGTGTGTGTGTGTGTGTGTGTGTTTAAAGTATGTGCAGGTGCATTTATGCAGAGTTCTTCAGTCTCCCTCCACTGTTTTGAGACAGGGTGTCTAGAGCTCACTCGTTCTACTAGAATCACTGGGCAGCAAGCCTTAGGGAAGTGCTTGTCTCTGCCTCGCACACCATGCTACCCAGTATTTTATAAGAATGCTCAAGTTCTCTTACTTGCAGCGAGCCATTTCCCCGGACCTTGTGTGTTCCTAATCCATCTGTTTACTTATATCTATTTATTTGCAAGCACAGGGAGATAGGAGAGAGAGAGAATGAATGGGCATGCCAATACCTCTAGCTACTGGAAATGAACTCCAGATGCATGTGCCACATTATGCACCTGGCCTTACATGGGTACCAGGTGATTAGGCTTTGCAAGCAAGTGCATAAACTGCTGAGCCAATTCTCCAGCCCTCTGATCTTTCAATCCTCAAAATCTCAGCCATCAAGGAGTATAATAATATATATTTAGTTCGTTGCATTTCCATGAAATATGAACAGACACCATGCTGAAGTTTGGAGTTTGATGTGCTACCAGGATACCATGATAAACTTTTAAATTTTGTTTTTACAGCAATTCCTTTGGATTTTGATGTCAGCTCACCACTGACATATGGCACGCCCAGCTCTCGGGTGGAAGGAACCCCAAGAAGTGGAGTTAGGGGCACACCCATGAGACAGAGGCCTGACCTGGGCTCTGCACGTAAGGGGCTGCAGGTGGATTTGCAATCTGATGGAGTGAGTACAAAGCAGTCACCTGATGGCATCATTGGTCAGACATAAAGAAGGTGATTCCATTAATATGTCTGTCATGTTTCTCTCTGTAGCCTGCAGCAGAAGATATAGTGGCAAGTGAGCAGTCTCTGGGCCAAAAACTTGTAATCTGGGGAACAGATGTAAATGTGGCAACGTGCAAAGAAAATTTTCAGGTGAGCTGTATGTACTAAAACTCATTCCTTAGACTGAAAATACCGGGAAAAAGTGTTTGTAATCTATATGTAAGGAGCATTAATGCCTTGGGGCAGATTGTGGGTGGCTCAGAATTGTCATTCCTTCAAAAGAATGTACAGGGCTGGAGAGGTGGCTCAGCAGTTAAGGTGCATGCCTCTGGTGCCTAGGGACCTGGGTTCAATTCCAGTACCACTATAGGCCATATGTACAATGTGTTGCATGCATCTGGAATTCCTTTGAAGTGACTAGAGGCCCAGTCATGACCATATACACTCTGTCTCTCTATATCGCTCTGCTGGCTGCCCTGTGGCAGCAGTGCCCGTGCTGGTTGAGGCCTCCTTGCTGCACTTAGGTCCACAGCATCACTGCCCTCCCTGTGGTGCCCTTGGAGGATGTGAGTATAGGTACATCAGTCAAGTATTATGTAGCAGGTTATTGATGATAGTTTTGTTTTTGTTTTTTCAATTTGTGAGAGAGAGAGAGCAGATGTGCTTGGTCCTCTTGTGACTACCAATGAACTTCAGATGTGCCACTTTGCACATCTGGCTTTACATGTGTACTGGGCAATCCAACCCCAGCCTGGCAGACTTTGCAAGCAGGCTTCTTTTTAACCACTGAGCCATCTCTCCAGCCCCAGAAGACACTTTTTTTCTAAACATTAACCCAACCATAGGGGCTCTTTTTGTTTTTTTCTAGGTGGGGTCTCATTCTAGGCCCGACTGACCTGGAGCATACTCTGTAGTCCCAGGCTGGCCTCAAGCTCACAAAGATCCTCCTACCTCTGCCTCCTGAGTGCTGGAATTAAAGGTGTGTACCACTACGCCCAGCTCATGGGACATTTTTATGACTAAGACTGCCCAATACCAAAATAAGCTACATAATCTACATAAATTCCTAAACTTGGATACAACTGGACAAGAACAGTTTCTGTGCCTTGATACCAGTGTGTTATTGAGGGTCAGCTGCAGCCATATTTATGATATCACAAAAGAAAAGACATTTCAGCATTAACTAGGTAAAAGAGCTTTGCCAGCGTGACCTACCAAATATTGTAATTGCCATCACAGAAAACAAGTGTGATTTTATCCATGTCAAAGAAATCATGGAGAAGGATAAAGGCTGCACTGACTTCGTTCATTGTTTTTTGTTTTGTTTTGTTGTTGTTTTGGAGACCAACGCATGTGCACACATAATTAGGATAGACATTTTCTTTTCTTAGAACTCAAGAGCGAGCATAAAAAAGATAAATTACATAGCCCTTGAGTGTATGTTATCTTGAGAGACCCAGACATTGAACACTGGATGAACAAGCATTTCAGATACCAGGAGACATGAAAGTAATTGCATGTGAGATAATTCTATACCCAAAAGAAGAATTGCTGGGTTGTTGGATTTGCAGGTGTTACTGCCAGTTTACAAAGTGGGGGTTGTGCCTGGCAACTCCCACAGCAGATATCTATAAGATTTCTTTCCTGTCCATCTCTGGAGGGCAGGTTGAAGAATTCTGTCCAGTGACACCACCTGGCCACATGGAGACAAGGGTTTTAAGCTCCAGTTCAGCCATGTGGAGCCTGGGCCTCTCAGGCCCAATGATAATGGTGGTCCTGAATATTAGCAAGAGAACTGGGTGCCCCACCACCAGTGGGCAACTAGCATTCCTAAATCTTCATGCAAAAAGGACTGTTCATTTCTGTCTTGAAGATGATAGCAATGGTATTTCAGGCTGTGGACCCCTTGTGTACAAAGGACTGGGCCATTTGATCCTGCTGTATCTAACTGTATGGATCACAGTAGGATTAAATTGCTAAATTTTGAAGTCAGGATTAGTTTTGGCTTTTTCAAGTTAAGAGACTATATAGTCCCTGGCTGGCCTGAAATTCACGATGATCCTCCTATCTCAGCCTCTCAAGTGCTAGGATTAAAGGTGTGAGCCACTATGCCTGGCTGTAATCAAGATTTTATGTAGCATTTGTAAAGGGAAAATTAACACTTCATGTTCTTGGTGGACAGGGGCATAGGATTTATGCTGTGCAGGGCATGATGGCACACATTTATAGTCCCAGTAATGGAAGAAGGCATATGAGGACTGACTTGAGTTCAAGGCCACCTTGGGCTATGTAGTGAGACCTTCTGTACAGATAACTATAAATTTTTGCGTGTTAGTAATAGTTATGTATTCCCAGATTAAGTAAACTTAATATTTTCTTTTCACATTCAGAGATTCCTTCAGCGTTTTACTGACCCTCAGGCTAAAGAAGAAAATGTTGGCATAGATATTACTAAACCTTTGTACATGCAGCGACTTGGAGAGGTAAAAATATTACTCATAAGTTAGTATTCTAAAAACAAAGCTAGTGGATTATGACTAATTCATTTTATCTCACAGATTAATGTAATAGGGGAGCCATTTTTAAATGTCAACTGTGAACACTTAAAATCATTTGACAAGAACTTATATAGACAGCTCATCTCCTATCCACAGGTAAGAAATCAGTCGTTACCTTTCAAATTACTGTAATATCAATATCGAATGTGTCTATAAAGCAGAATTTTTTTTTGTAACTGGTCTATGTCTCCAAAGCTTGAACGCTTCAAAGAAAACCATATTTAACCTAGTTTAATATAAGTGGGCTTTTTTCTCCACACTTTAGTGTTTGTCAAATTGGCATGTCACAGTTTAATTTGTAGTGGCTCTTAAAATCTTACCAGTGATGGTTTCTTGGATTACATGAAGTAATTGTTTGTTGAAGATAAAAGATGAAATAAACTATCAAGTAGGCCAGGATGTGCTTCAACTCATTATGTTGCACAGGAATGTCTTAAACTGATACTTGCACTCCCGAGTGCCATCGTGCCCAGCTCCAAATAAATTATCTACAGGGGAAATATTCCATAAGTATATTGTGTACTTCCTACTACCTTACCAAAATCTATTAGCCGTATGTACTAGTCTTTTTTATTTTAGATAGAAGTGTTCGTTGTAACTGTATTGGCTGTGTATACACTCTAGACACAAGCAGGCTGTTCTGAATTTGGCCTTGCTGTTGAGTAGCTACATAACCTTAGTCAAGTTCCTTAGCCTCCCCAAAGCTGTTTATTGATTTATTTATTTTAATGTACTGATTTACTTGCGAGAGATGGCAAGTATGGGCATGCCAGGGCCTTCTGCCACTGCAAATGAGCTCCAGGTGTATGTGCCATCTAACTTCATGTGGGAACTGGGAAATCAAACCTAGGTCAGCAGGCTTTACACAAAAGCACCTTTAACCACAGAGCCATCTCTCCAGCCTGCAACAGCTGTTTCTTTATCTGTGCAATGAGAATTATATGTTAGAATAAATCATCTGTATGTTATTCAAATTGATCTTCATAACATTTCACTGGTGGAAAAATAAGATGTGAAAACAGAAGTTCAAAAATTTTTCCCTTACTCCAAATCATCCAGGTCAGTACATGGGAAATGCACTTTCATATTAGTGTCACATTTAACCCAAGTGAAAGTGTATAAAGGTCATAATTCAGAGTGATAAAGGTTTGAAATAGCATATATGTGTGCTTCTGTTGGGTAATGCTTTGAAATTATTCTGTTTCTGGTTGGTTTGGTTTTGTTGAGACAGGGTCTCACTCTTCCCCAAGCTCAACTGAAACACTATAGCCCAGGCTGATCTTGAACTCACAGGGATCCTTCTACCTTTGCCTCCTGAGAGCCGGAATTAGAAGCATGCAATACTAGGCCTGACTGTTTCTTTGTGTTTATACTTTGTTATTATGAAATTTTATTTTTTTACATTCCAATATAAGACTACAAACAGAGCTTGGTATCTTACATTTGTTTCTATAGGAGGTTATCCCAACCTTTGACATGGCTGTCAATGAGATCTTCTTTGACCGTTACCCTGATTCCATCTTAGAACATCAGATTCAAGTAAGACCATTCAATGCACTGAAAACAAAGAATATGAGAAACCTGAATCCCGAAGGTAATATATTTAGTAGGAGGAACATTTCTTATGTGAAAATAAAGCCTTATTTAATTACGGATCTTATACTGGTGATGGTGCTATTAGATGATAAATGGACAAAACAATAGATTCATTCTCTACACGTATATGAGCCTATGATACCTTTTTCTAACTTAAAGAATTTTTTTTTTTTTTTTTTTTTTTTGAGCTAGGGTATCACTCTAGCCCATGCTGGCCTCCAACTCAGTGACCCTCCTAACTCCGCCTCCCAAGTGCTGGGTCACCACCCCTGGCTTAAGTAAAATATTTTAAATAGAAGGTGTGATTAGGGTGCTGGCAAGATGGCTCTACCTTTAAAGGCACTTGTTTGCAACCCCAAACCCAAGTTCAATCCTCCCCAGCACCCACATAAAGCCAGACACATATTTGTCTGTAATCACAAAGTACTACCACAATGGAAGGCAGAGACAAGAGAACCCAGAAGCTCTCAGACCAGCTGGACTTGTGCATGTAGCAGCAAAACAGCAAAAGGGGTCCTGTGTCAGGAGGTAAAAGGAAAGGACAAACTCAGAGGTTGTCCTTGTACCTTGTACCATGTTAAGCATGCACCTCTACACAAAACAAATTTTTTTAATGATGTGACTGTTTACAGTTCTGTACATTTGAGGTGGACTCACTTGGATGTAATTAGTTACTAGATAGACACTTGCTTAGTAATTGTAGAAAACAAATATAGTACATTATCCCCACCCTTGAAGTTCAGAATAAAAAACAACTCTAGTTTGGGGGATAGGAAAGATGGCTCAGCAATTAAAGGTGCTTCTTACAAAGCCTACTAGCCCTGGTACAATTCCCAAGCCACACAAGTCAGATGCACAAAGTGACACAAGCATCTGGTGTTCATTTGTAGAAGCAAGAGGCCCTGGTGTGCTCACATAAATGCACACAATAAATGAGGGTAGCGTAGAAGAGCAGAACAAGATACATCTGTCAGAACCTTGGGGAAAGGAGCAAAGTACTGGGTCCATGAAGGAAATTTGCATGAAGAAAGTTGGAAAATTTAAAAATTATTCTAGATGATGAAGAAAGAAAGAATGAAAGAAAGGGTGCAGGCAGAAAAAGCTATGTAAGCACAATGGGTGGTTGAAGCAGGGAGTTTGGAAGGAAGTGTTTGAGTGGGGCTGAAACACTAGACTGCTTGGAATGCCAGCCAAGAATCTAGGTTTCATTTCAAAATTAGTAGGGACCAAGAAGTATTAGGTGGAGATCTGAAAGTTACACTACGCAAGGGATATTGAAGGTCAGTTAGTAGCTTCTGACAGTGGCTCAATTATGGGACTTTAGGATCCTGACATGGATACAGTGGCCATAGTAGTTTAAAAAGGGGGGGTAGAATAACAATGTATATAGCATGTACGAAGATTGGAGTGTAGAAATTGTTAAAAATTATATCTTGCCCTGCCTGGTAAGTGAAACCTTTAATCCCAACACTCAGGAGGATCACTGTCAGTTCGAGGCTAGCCTGAAAATATAGAGTGAATTCCAGGGCAGCCTGGGCTATAGCGAGACCCTAACTCAAAAAACCAAAACAATAACAAAATGGTATTTTGGTATATCAATAAGCTAAAGTTGCAAAAAAATTTTAATATACTCAATAAACATGAACAAGTCTTTTGAATTCATGATTTACTAAAGAAATGGGTTGTTTTTCTCTTATGGAATTGGCTCCTGACATTATCTCTTTGGTGAGAATGTCAGAGGCCCCAAGAGAAGTGCATTTAAATTTTCTGAGGCGCTGGACATTGTTAACAATGACCTCATAGGTAAGGAGTGGTGTGTAAGTCCATGGTAAAACATCGTTTGCACAAGGCAGTGGCTTGAATCCCCAACACTGCAAAAGCAGAGAAAGAGAAAGAAACATCATACTTTTAGAAACCAAGAAAGTGCTAGGTGTTAGTTGGTTTAGTTGGCAAATTGCATCTAAAATTTAAAGGATATTATCAATAGAAGAAAGCAAAAAAGTAGGTGGAAGGAATACAAGATAAATTCTAAAGGCCCCGTGAATCACCACTACTCAACTTTCAGGACCCGCAAAGGCCAACCATAGATGTCTTTTGCTGACTACTGGGAACAATGTAAGTCATTTGGAATCAGCAATGGGAATGTCTTGGGATGGGAAAGATGCAGCAGAGGAGCAGTGTTTTTTCTCTGTCAGCACTGCTCAACTAGTTATGTACTGATAGAGTCCTTAAAAAATCTGAGTAGGTTTAGTCTTCATTCTGTAGATGAAGGACAGAGAGAGGCTAAGGGGATCCCCAGGGTCATATACACGTAGTCCAGGTTGTCAGTTTTTAGAGCCCAGACTTTGTACCTGAGACCGGAGCAATTCCAGATGGCTTCTAATGTGTTGTGATACCTACTGGGCAGTAGACAAGGGAAAAAGTCAGTACACTAGAGTTAAAAGAGAAGCAGACTGGGGACAGTAAGTGTATCCTAGTCCTGAGGCTATCCAACCAGGTGCTCATGTCTAGTTACCAGTGCTTGCTGTGTGCCCATCTGTCCTCAGCACCTCTACATAGATGAAGGTTTTGCCTTGGTAACAGAGTGGCTGATATCTCTTCCTTGCAGACATTGACCAGCTCATCACCATCAATGGTATGGTCATCAGGACATCTCAGCTGATCCCTGAGATGCAGGAGGCCTTCTTCCAGTGCCAAGTGTGTGCCCACACCACCCGGGTGGAGATAGACCGTGGCCGCATTGCTGAGCCCTGCACTTGTGCACGCTGTCACACCGCCCACAGCATGGCACTGATCCACAACCGCTCCCTCTTCTCCGATAAGCAGATGGTAAGTGGCTCCCCGGTACCCAGGGGGGGACTCCCCAGCATACACTTCAGTCTTCGTTCTGCCTCTGTCTGAGCCAAATTTAGTTTGTCACTCTGACCCTTAGCCTTCCCAAATGGCATTCAGTTTTTTCCACTTCTTTTTCACTTTTTGTCTGGAATGTCGGGAACACACTGGGCTGCAACACTGGAACTTGGCAGCCCTGTTTTACTGCCAGTGAGTAGCAATTCATTATTGCATACTCCCTGCTGTTATAAGTTAGCAGGTCAAATTGGCTTATTCTTAGATTTATTAAATCAGATTTAACACAAATTGCTTTTACAGGAACTATTTAAGGTTGTATAATTTTTTCAGGTTACAGTATCTAAAATATTTGTAGCCGGATACGGTGGCATATGCCTTTAGTTCCAGTGAGGTATGAAGATCATTGTGAGTTTGAGGCCAACATGGGACTACAGAGTGAGTTCCAGGTCAACCTGTGTTAGAGTGATACATCCTGCTTTGAAAAACAAAAAAAATTATTTATACACACACACATATATATATGGTATTTGCAATTAAAATTACTTGATTAAATTCCATAATTCCAGAACTTCCACTGGTAAAGAACTGATAGAGAAATTTTTTGAAGTTTTTCTCACAAACTTGTATTGTCTAGTAAATTTGACTTTTTAGCTCTTTAATTGTGAAAAGTTTTTTTTTTTCCTCAGTATAGCATCTAAGTTTAATTGTCCTGTGACAGTGTGAGGCATATCTGAAGCATAGAAAACAGGCATGTTACATCCTTTTAAGTATCTTAACAGTAAATCTGCATCAATTGATTTGACATAGAAATTGTATGCCAGGAAAAGACAAGACGGTACAAAATCTTGGCATTTGTTTGAAAACATACCAGTTACCCAGAGAAGGTTGGAAACAACATTGGACAGCTCGAAACCATTCTTCTCAGATGAACATCTCTTGAGCATGAGGTTGTATCCTGAAGTGGGGAATATGGCTTGACAGTTATCAGTAAATGAACTTGAAAAGTCAGAAGTGAGACATTTAAGTAAAACATTCACAAAAACTATTTGATCACACATAACAATAGAGCCAAACCTGGTCGTTGTTGAACTAAACAAGTTTGTTTTTACTATAACCCTGGACAAATCTTTACTGAGTAAATACTGTCAGACCATGTTTTTGGCTCAATTTTGGATACAATTAATCCAATGTACATTGTACACTTGAATTAACATAAGGCAATTTTGTTGTTTATCAATTTGTCACCCATAACTATAAAACACATGAAGCTTTGACCAGATATCTAATAGTTTGTTTAAATTCCATTGTATAAAACTCACTTTGAGGAATTAAGAATGGAATTTTTCTTTTATTTTTTTTAATATTTTATTTATTCATTTTCAAGCAGAGATAGAGAGAGAGCGAGAGAGAGAGCGCGCACCAGGGCCACCACCTTGTGGGCCTGGCTTATGTGGGTACTGGGGAATTGAACCCAGGGCCTTAGGCACTGGAGGCAAGTGCCTTAACTGGTGAGCCATCTCTCCAGCCCAAGAATGGAATTTTTCAAAACTTGAGAAAGCACATAGATTATCAGAAGTTGGGGAGACTTCCTTGTCTCCCTAAGAACAAAAGTTTGAATGAATGAAGTTAGATTATTTGTTTTATAAAATCTGTTAACACCAACTTGATTAAACATCTTGAAGATAGTCTTTTTAACTGTCATCATAAACAAAACAATGAATTGAATTTTAGACTTTATAACCTATTGAGTTGAGACTTACAAATCCTATGAAATACATTTTGTCTATTTGGTGTTCTAAATGCTTCCTGTATCTGCATTGGCACTACTTTCCCTATTTGGGGAAATTCTCTTCTATTATTTTTGTTGAAAATATTATGCCCTTAGAGTGAAATTCTCCTTCCACTATACCCTGAATTAAGTTTGATCTCTTCATAGTGTCCTGAATGTCTTGAAATTCCTATTCATACCTTCCTATTAGTTTGTCCTTCTCTTTGCTGGACTGTTCCAGTTCTGTCACCTTGTCTTCCAGTTTAGATATTCTGTCCTCTCCTTGATCCAGTCTATAGGTGAGATTTTGTTCAGAGTTTTGTATTTGACTTACTGTGTTTTCCATTTCTAGCATTTCTAATTGGTATTTCATTATTATTTCTATTTCCTTATTTATATTATATCTTATATCAACCTTCTCATTTCCTTAAATTAGTTTCCTGTGTTCTTCTGGAGTTTTATTTCTTTGAACATTCTTTTGAATTCCTTGTAAGAAATTTCATCTAATTAAGCCTCACTAAAGGTCATTTCTGATGGATTTATAGTTTTTGGTAGAATTGTATTGTCTTGATTTTTTGTGTTTCTTGTATTATAATGTAGAGATTTTTGCATCTTGAGTTAATTCGATGTTTGGGTTTTCTAATTATCTGCTATATTCTTAGACACGTATATCAGAAGTTTTATATCTTCAGGGTGGGAGCCTAATGTGTCAGGTGAGGCTTTTACTCCCAGAGTGACCACATGTATTAGTCAGGATTCTCTAGTGGAAACAGAGTTGATAGAATGGATTGTAGTAAAAGGGAATTTATTGGGGTAGTTTATGACAGTCCAACAATAACAGTCTGCAGGCCCACAGGTGAAGAAACCAGTAGCTGTTCAGTCCACGTGGCTGGATGCCTCAGTAGTCCCAATCCAGCCCAGAAGGCCTGATGGCTACCTTGGGAGTAGCTGTTCTTCAGTCCATGATGTGAGGCGAGGAAACTGGGTTCTGATGTTCAGGAAGGGTAGGAAAGCAGGATGCGAGTGCAAGTCACTAACAAGCACCAGCAACCAACAGGCAGGGAGCCTAGGAGAGAATTTTTTCCCCTTTATATAGCCTTAGGGTGGGGTATTAACAACCCTTCCCCAGACTCAATGGCTTCCTGAGTCTCTGGAATTTCCTTCCTGCACTGCCCACACAGGAAAGGATGTTTAGTTCTAGCTTCTTTGAGCTTCTTTACATCCTGTCCCCTACTGAGAGGCTGCCTTCCTGTAAACATCCTCAGAGACCTGCCCAAGATAATTTAAAAGATCAAGTTGACAATAAAACCTAACCATCACACCACAGAAGTGACCAATGAGTTGTAGTTGCCTGCTATGCAAATATTCTAGTATGCTGGGTGGAGCAAAATATAGTTTTAATATGCAAGTGGGTATTATGCATACATAAACAAAACCATCACAGCATTTATCCAACAAAGGACTTTAATTGAAGAGGTATCTAATGTTCACTGTCAAAGCACAGGTTACCTCTTGGGATGGCCTCCAGTCTCACCTTCGCTATGAGGCTGGCTCCTTCCTATGTGAGCTGTGAGCTGGCTGTGTCAGTGAATCTGCTGTTTAGATCAGCTATGCTGGTGTGTGTGGCTATGGAGATTATCTGGTCGCTCTATTTCCAAGGCCTCCTGTAGCTCCAAGTGATGGCAGTTGGAAGCTGCTGTTCCCTGGGATCCTCTTTCCAGGGCTGGTAGGCTGATCCCAGCTGTCTCCTTCAGGTTTTTTGACTTTGTGAGGAGGCAAAAGGCCAGAGGGACCCAAGGAGAGAGCTCTTGGAGTACATAGCGATGGTTATGATCCTGAATGAGCCCCAAAAGCCAGCACAGCAATCACAGACAGAATGTGAAATTCTCTTAGACTAGCACTTAAAAAGCAGTCAGAGGCCAGGCATGGTGGTGCATGCCTTCAATCCCAGCACTCAGGAGGCAAAGGTAGGAGGATTTTGAGTGTGAAACCCTGAGATTACATAGTGAATTCTAGGTCAGCCTGGAATAAAGCGGGACCCTATTTTGAACCTCCCCCCCCCCCCAAAAAAAAAAAAAGCAGTAAGAGAAAACAGAAAGTTCCTAGTCCTCAAGAGAAAAAAAGCTGTAGAGAAGATACTCTCAGAGTTTCCCAGCCTCTGCACTAACAAATTTAGGGGAGCCCAGATTCTTGTCCTAGAATTTAAAGAATTAAAATCCATAGACCAAAGAGTAAGGTTTAGAGAGACTCAAGAGAGGGGGTAAAGCCCATGAAAAGTTAGGATGGCACAGAGATACTGGACATAGGGCTGGAGAGATGGCTTGATGGTTGAAGGCTCTTGTTTGCAAAGTTTGACAGCCCAGGTTCGATTCCCCAGCACCCACAAAGTGCCAGACATAAAGTGGCCCAGGTGTCTGGAGTTTGTTTGCAGTGGCAAGAGGCCTTGGCATGTCCCTACTCTCTCACCTTTCAAAAAATAAAACTTTTTTTTGTTGTTGTTGTTGTTTGTTTTTCAAGGTAGGGTCTCACTCTAGCCCAGGCTGACCTGGAATTCAGTATGTAGTCTCGGGGTGGCCTTGAACTCATGGCAGTCCTCCTACCTCTGCCTCCTGAGTGCTGGGACTAAAGGCATGTGCCACCACGCCCGGCCAAAAAAATAAAACTTTTAATAAAAGAAACAAAAATTAATGATGCATAAAAGTTTGCACACAAGGACGAAGATTGGTTATGTTTTCTTGGTTATACTGATTAGACAATTTTCTTTGACAATGGGAAGCAACCTGAGAGCTGGAGATATAAAACAATAAAGCCATGACATGCTTAGACTTAGCTGAGCAGTCACCTTCCCTAAGCATTTCCATTTCTACTGCCTGGGATCCATATAGCCTTGATCTGTTTTGTTTCTGTTTATTATATTTATCCCAGTCACATCTGCCATATAAGCAGGCTATTGTCCATGCTGTCTGTCACCCTCTACTCTATGAAAGAGGGGAACTTTGTTCACTGTGAACCAACTTCTGCAAAACTGTCCAACAAAAGTCAGATGTTTATCCACTACTTGTGACGTGAGTTGATGTAGACAGAGACATGGCAAGTATCTGTGAGTGCGCAAAAGTGTCTAAATGGTGAGCCTTAAAGCATGTGCTTTGCTACCAGCTCCCCAGCGGTGTGTTTGCTTAACATGCATGAGGTTCTTGCCTACCATCTCATGGTAGGTATGGGACACATGTATTTCTCCTCTTAAGAGCTCTATTAGAAGAAATTGCTCAGTTAATTTGAACTATAGATATTTATGCAAAAAGAAGTGAAGATGTTAGGTATCAAGCATAGTTATGTCCAACCTGTAGAGTAGCAAGCAGTTGTGTGGGGTTTTTTATTCTTGTATGTGGGTGTAGGGGGTGACTTGATTTTTGGTTTGTTTTCTGTTGAGCTTTGTTTCTCAAGAACTGTCTTCACTTTTTTTCATTCAGATCAAACTTCAAGAGTCTCCTGAAGACATGCCTGCCGGGCAGACGCCTCACACAGTTGCCCTTTTTGCTCACAATGATCTCGTGGACAAGGTTCAGCCTGGGGACAGAGTGAATGTCACAGGTGAGGATGTAGGTTTGTAACCACAGGACAATACATCTGTTCTGCTTTTAATGTCCTTCTAGTGAATCCTTCAACTCTCACAGGTTCATTGGCATGGGGCTGGATCGGCCTTCTGTTGTCAGGGTAGGTTTTACAATGACCATCTTTGTAAGGTTCTTCAGTGGCCCAGCACTGAAACCATTCTGTTTTTCTCAGACTTGGATTTTGGAACTCATTGTTCTGGTGGCCCCTTACTGTGTCAGTCTTATTGTATATGTGTCTCAGGTTGGCAGTGATTGTGCCAGGAGGGAGCAGCTTCAGAAAAAGGCTAATAACACCAACTCAGGAGTCATGACTAATTTCCTACTTATTTTCCACATTCATTACAGAAAAGAACAGGACAGAGCACTTGGCTTCCACGAGGGGAGGCTGATCTAGATTTGTTGGTAGTGGCTGACTACAGTGCTATCTCTTCCTGCCAGGAGTGACCTTTCTGCAATGCCATATGGGGAGGCATTTTGTCAGGGGTAGGAGACGAAGATCAGGATTGTTCTTGACAGTGGGGTTGAGTCCAAGGAGCTCTGGCTTTGAGGCTTGGTGCCACAGTCCATCTTTTACTCAGTGAGTCTGGATTTTCCTCAGTATAAAAATTATCAATGGCCGTGCATGGTGGCGCATGCCTTTAATCCCAGCACTTGGGAGGCAGAGGTAGGAGGATCGCCATGAGTTTGAGGCCACCCTGAGACTCCAGCGTGAATTCCAGGTCAGCCTGGGCTAGAGTGAGACCTTACCTCGAAAAACCAAAAAAAAAAAATTAGCAATGGTCATTAGCAGTCTTGAGTTGTAAAACTATGTGTAGCAGTAGAAATTTTGAGAAGATGTATATGATAGTCTTAATGAGAGAGACTTGCAATCCTAGCTTTGCCTCCCAGCTGTTCTGAAACCTTTGGTAATGTTTTTTATCCAAAAGGCTAGTTTTCTCAATGCCAAAGTAAAGTTAATGTGATTGAGCATGTGAAAGTATTTGGAAAAAGCAAGTATTTAAAAAATTATAAGATAATCTTTTTTGAGATAGGGTCTTGCTGTAGTCTCAGGCTGACCTTGAACTCCTACCTCTGCCTCCCTAGTGTTAGGATTAAAGGCCTGCACCACCACACCCATCTATAAAATAAATTCTAATGCTTTGCTTTGAAAGTGAATCATAGCAGGTTCCTATGGAACATAACTGGGCCACTTAACATGTCATCAGTATACCTGTTCCTCGTCCATTAAGACATGGCTTATCTAGTTTGTATTCTCAGATTATTACATGTAAACTGATTTTCCTGTTTGAAATTATAATTACATTGAATTGTTAAGCAAAAGGACGGTGATCTGTGCCATTAGCATGAGAGAGGGAGATCAGACTTTATCCTCAAAAAGCAGCAGTGTACAGAGTAAGCCTAGAGCTCAAGTCTTCTTGTTTGAAATACAAAGCATTCTGTGTATTTAGACAGGGAAATGATACTGCTATATGACTGATCAAAGCCATGAGCCAGGCTTTTTGCTACAACCAGTCTACTTTTCATTTCACATCCAGAACAGTTATGTGCCAAGCAGTTAGGCCAGATATATGCCTAATATCCACCTAACACATGGACATGGGCAAATATGATTGTAGGTCTGTTGTTCTAAAAACCTATGTCTCTTCCCAATGTGACCTGTTATGCTGTCCCTTGACGAGGTCAAAGGTGGCCCAGAAATTTTCAATGTAGGCCTGAGGCCTCAGCTACAGTGCTCACAGAACTGTAGTGGAGGCTAAGGTGAGCTGAGTGCTTACCTGGTTGTTGCTCATCACTGAGCATACAGATAGAGAAGCACAAAAAGAAAAAGTTTCTCCTGATTGTGTCCTCAGGCATCTATCGAGCAGTGCCTATTCGAGTCAATCCAAGAGTGAGCAATGTGAAGTCTGTCTACAAAACCCACATTGATGTCATTCATTATCGGAAAACGGATGCAAAACGCCTCCATGGCCTGGATGAAGAAGCAGAAAGGAAACTTTTTTCAGAGAACCGTGTGAAATTACTTAAGGAACTTTCCAGAAAACCAGACATTTATGAGAGACTTGCTTCAGCCTTGGCTCCTAGTATTTATGAACATGAAGATATAAAGAAGGTAATGGAGTTTTTAACTAGGGGTTGGGACTTACTGCTTGGACCTTAGTATAAAAATTTAGTTGTGGTGGTACATGTCTGTAATGCTAGCACCTTGGGGGCAGAGATAGGAAGAACAGGAGTTGAAGGTCAGCCTGGGCTATGTGAGAGACTGTCTCAAAAATACCATTCATGCTGCTGGCCATCTCCCAGGGGTAAGAGTTGTTTTCTGTGTGACAAAGCAAAGCTCTGGTCCCTGTCTTGGATGTAGGGTGAGAGCCACAACTTTTGGCCTATGTACTCATTTTTGCACTGAGCACGTTCATGTTCCTAAGCATAGGAGGTCACAAGGGATCAGAAAAGAGGTTTGTGTAATGGTCTTACGTGATGTCTGCTTCAGTTTAACTTGGTTAGTGATAGTTTAGAGTGAAACACACATATTTTGTATGCCTTAATAAAGTTAGAAAAGTGCTTCTGAAGTTTAAGCCAACTTTGTTACTCTGCAGTAAAAGAATGTTTGGGTTTGTTTTTGGTTTTTTTAGGGAATCCTGCTTCAGCTCTTCGGTGGAACAAGGAAGGATTTCAGTCACACAGGAAGGGGCAATTTTCGTGCAGAGATCAACATCCTCTTATGTGGTGACCCTGGCACTAGCAAGTCCCAGCTGCTGCAGTATGTGTACAACCTGGTACCCAGGGGTCAGTACACATCTGGAAAGGGCTCCAGTGCTGTTGGCCTCACAGCCTATGTGATGAAAGACCCTGAGACAAGGCAGCTGGTTCTGCAGACAGGGGCTCTGGTCTTGAGTGATAATGGCATTTGCTGTATTGATGAATTTGACAAGATGAATGAAAGTACAAGGTCAGTGCTGCACGAAGTCATGGAGCAGCAAACTTTGTCCATCGCAAAGGTGAGTAATGATTGCCACTGCGACTTCAGAATTGTTTAGATATGTGGGTCCTTGGCATGAAGCATCTGCAGAGCTGTTAGGTACAGCCTTGCCTAGGTTCTAACTTGAGAAAACAGCAGTACTTTTCATAACACATTTCAGTAACACTAATTGAGGCTGGGTGTGGTGGTGGCACACCTTTAATCCCAGCACTTGGGAGGCAAAGGTAGGAGGACTGCTCTGAGTACAAGGCCACCGTGAGACTACATAGTGAATTTCAGGTCAGCCTGGGCTAGAGCAGAATGCTAACTTGGGGGAGGGGGGACTTCTTCAGTTTCTTCTACAGGGTCACCTCTTAACCTTTTTGGCTGTTTTAACTCACTGCTTACTATGGTATTCACACTAAAGCTCCTCACTAGTGTTTACTCTTAGAAATATATGACACCAGCACACATCTACCTGAGCACAAGGCATGTCCTTATGAGGAAGTAAGTGAAGATGATGAGGCTCTTGGCTAGGGAATGAGTCTTGGCAGATCAGGTGAGGGTGGCTCTCTTCCTTGCCAGCATCAGGGAAAACTAACTGCACCGTTTCCTTTGGTAGGCTGGGATCATCTGTCAGCTCAATGCACGCACCTCTGTCTTGGCAGCAGCAAATCCCATTGAATCTCAATGGAATCCTAAAAAAACAACCATTGAAAATATCCAGCTACCTCACACATTGTTGTCAAGGTATTCAGTCATTTTTGAAAACCATGCTTCTATGGCTTATCTGTAGATTTTTCAGAAGGAGGTTGAGAAGGAAATAGAAGATTCAACAACTGCTAACAGTCTATTCACTGTAATGTACAATGTTTTCACATCTGGTTTATTGGTGCTCTTCATGGCAAAAATTTCGTGTTTAATTAACTGAATTCTTTTGTTCTTTTCTGCTGGTGCTGGGGATTGAATGCAGGCCTCATGCATTCTAGGCAGATTCTCTGAGCTATCTCCAAGCTCCTACCAGTTTTGTTTTTTTTTCAAAACAGTTGAAGATATTTTCCTTAAAATCTTCCCTTTTCTTACTTGTTACCTTGGCAAACCTAAGCATGGGTTAGGTAGATTGGCCTTTGGGGATGTAGTAATATTCTTCCCCTAGCAGCTCTCATTGGGGCCACCACCAATGCATTCTGGTGGCTCAGAGGCCTTTACGTTCTGTTTCTAAATATGTTGATGCCCCCACCCAGAAAACATTGTTTTTCCCCCATCTTCTCAGGTTTGATCTGATCTTCCTCATGCTGGACCCTCAGGATGAGGCGTATGACCGGCGTCTGGCTCACCACCTGGTTGCACTGTACTATCAGAGTGAAGAGCAAATGGAGGAAGAGTTTCTGGACATGGCAGTATTGAAGGACTACATTGCATATGCACATACCACCATCATGCCCCGGCTGAGTGAGGAGGCTAGCCAGGCTCTCATTGAGGTAGTGAAGCCTCTAAGAAAGGAATCACTGAGCCTGTCATCAGAAGTATCAATCCACCTAATATCCCTTTTATGTCGTTAGTTGTTTTATTGAGTTACATTGTTTTCCATAACTGTTTTCTTCTCTAGTGTTAAAGAGAGGAAGTTTATAAATATTGTGCATTTCAAACCAAAAGACCTAATCTCAACTGTAGATGAGACCAGTTCCTAACTTTGTAACTTTGTACTGGTCATCTCCTTGCTTATTTTTAAAATTAAACTAAGTGGCACTTTATATTCATGCATCCTTATTCATGAGCAGCATGCACAATGGCATGTTTTGGGTTAGTGTTGTGATTTTAAGAAGGTGATTTGGGGGTGAAGAGATGGTTCAGAGGTTAAGGCACTTACTTGGAAAGCCTAACAACCCGAGTTTCATTTCCCAATTCCCACATAAAGCTAGATGCACAAAGTGCTACATGTATCATGAGTTCGTTTATAGTGGCTAGAGGCCCTGGCGTGGTGGTCATGCTTTTAATCTCAACGAGTATGAGGCCACCCTGAGACTGCATAGTGAATTCCAGGGCAGCCTAACTATTTGGTTTAAGAAGAACCAAATAAAGGGTCTTTTGGTACATTTTATATGCTAACTGAGCTCTAGAAAGACTCAATGAGTATAAGTAACATAAAGTTAGTTTAATTCCCTTTGCAGCATTATCTCATCTTTCACATGCCTCATAAAATCTATCTGTAGACAGGTGTATAGTATAGTTAATGCCCAAGCCTTTTCTCATGGGCCCTATGATTCATCCTTTGTTCACAGCCTGTTCTTGGCCCCAACATGCCATATCCCTTTCCTCTGCCACTGTTTCTTTCTGGTGTGTGGGGGGGGGGGGGGGGGGGGGGGGTGTGGGTGTGTTGCTGGCGATCATAACCCAAGGCCTTTGTGATTTTAGCCAGCATTCTTCTGAGCTATATCTCCAGCCATATAGTCCCTATTCTTCATATCTACACCAGATGTCTCCAAGTGGTCTTCCCAGATGTCTATGAGATGTTTCTGGCATCACCGTACATTGGTGGCATGATCCTTCTCTAGATTCCCTTTGTTCTGGTGTGTGCATGTGTGGGTGTGGGTGTATGTGTCAGGTTCTAAGGCAAAGACCGTATCACAATTGTGATTGTCCACAGTAATTCCACAATGCAAAATGCAACCAGACATGAGATAAGTTTATTTGATGGAACTCTACCTGTTCAAGTTCAACCATGAACCAGGTTCTTGTCACCAAGGGGTTTCACTTGTTTTCTTTACCTGCACTAGGCTTATGTAGACATGAGAAAGATCGGAAGCAGCCGAGGAATGGTTTCTGCATACCCTCGACAACTAGAGTCATTAATTCGCTTAGCAGAAGCCCATGCCAAAGTGAGATTTTCAAACAAAGTTGAAGCCATTGATGTGGAAGAGGCAAAGCGCCTCCATCGAGAGGCTCTGAAGCAGTCTGCAACTGACCCCCGGACTGGCATTGTGGACATATCTATCCTTACTACAGGTTTGTTACTTTGAATAACAACAAAAAACTTTGAAATGTTTATTTGATATTCCAGATTTAAGTTGAAACCTGTGTTAAAACACATTCTTAACTGTTTTGGGACAAGGGCATTTTTGTGAAAGTTAACTTGTGCCCTGTATTTGCCTTATAAAAATATACAAATTAGGGCTGGGGAGATGGCTCAGCAGTTAAAAGCACTTGCTTGTAAAACAAGCTGGCCCAGGTTAGATTCCCCAGTACCCATTTGGAATAACAAAAACTCCTGCTCTTAAATATACTTTGCATTTAACTAATGTCTCTTGGCAATATTACTGAGGGGATATTTACAGAAACTTGGAACATTTCACTTGCTAATGGAAGAATTTTTTATTGGTTTCTTTTTAAAATAGGAATGAGTGCCACTTCTCGAAAACGGAAAGAAGAATTAGCAGAAGTATTGAGAAAATTTATTTTATCTAAGGGCAAAACACCAGCTCTAAAATACCAGCAACTTTTTGAGGATATTCGAGCACAGTCTGATACAGTAAGTGTCTGTGTCTGTATAAGTAATACATACAGATAAGAATAAAGAAAAGTGGCCAGGTGTGGTGGAGCCTGCCCGTAATTCAGCACTAGGGAGGCTGAGGTAGAAGGATCTCTGTGAGTTTGAGGCCACCAGCCTAGGACTACCAAGTGAGTTCCAGGTCAGCTTGGGATAGAGTGAGACCCTACCTCAAAAAAACAAAAAGTAAAATTGTCTCTCCATAAACCCATCATGAAAAAATAATCACAATTAAAATTTCATTGTATCCTTTCAGAGTTGAGATTTGTTTTAGGGATGAAATATTTGGGTATTCTTTTGTAAATAAAAATGAATTGTTCAGTGAAAAGAAGTGTGGGTCAAATGCAGCCTTGCCTATGATTTTCTTTAGAGAGACTGATAAATTAAGAGAAGGAAAGAGGAGTGAATATAAAGAGCTCCTGCTCATGAGAAGGCAGGAACAGGGTAAAGCCCACCTAGAGATACAGATTGGAGCCTTTTCTAGGTTCTGAATGGGGCTGAATTGATCACTCTGACAGGTTTCTGGATGGTGTCTCAAGAATCTCTAGGGAGAGAATCAGGTTGAGTTCAAGAACAGGTATCAGAATGAACTCCTTGCTACAAGGACAATTAAAAGGGAGCTTGACATATGATACTTGTTTTCATTCTTTTCCCCAAAGGCAATTACCAAAGACATGTTTGAAGAAGCCCTGCGTGCTTTGGCTGATGACGACTTCCTAACAGTGACAGGGAAAACTGTCCGCTTGCTCTGAGCCATGCAGCCTGGGGACCCGTCTGTTGCTGCTGTTGTCAGCGATGCAAGTGGATTCTGAACAAAGTGGTAGAATAGAATCTAACCCAGATTCTATTTTACTAGTATATTATTTACTTTTTTTTTTTTAACATTTTCAGTGAAATATTTTGCCATTTTATCAACATACACAGTAGAGATCATTTTCTTGACATGCCCCCTTTTTTAAGCAGGTTGCTTCTTATCTGTGTGTACATAAAGAACAGCAGGTCAGCGTTTTTTGTCGTTGTGGTTTTTCCAAGGTAGGGTTTCATGTTAGCCCAGGCTGACATGGAACTCACTGTGTAGTTCTAGGCTGGCCTCAGACTCACAGCAATCCTCCCACCTCTTCCTTCCTAGCACTGGGATTAAAGACACAGACCACTCACTGGTTCTTTTGTAGCAATTGAGTGTAATTTTCTTTAGAGGCTTTTTCTCATGACTATTAGTGGATCAGGGATGTAATTGAAGATTATTAGATTCAGAGTTGACTTTCCAACTTGCTGCTCTATCCTAATATGTAAAATCTTTTTCTAAATAAACAGAAAAAAAATGCCTGGTTGTCTAGCATTATTTCTCATTAAGAACAAAACTACTAAATAGTGAACTCATGAACATACTGGTGCTTTATAGGCTATATAGAAAGAATCTGAAAAATTAATGTTTTTCGGGCTGGAGAGATGGCTCAGCGGGTAAGGCACTTGCCTCCAGTGCCTAAGGCCCCCGGTTCAATTCCCCAGGACCCACATATGCCAGACCCACAAGGTGGTGGCCCTGGTGTTCTCTCTCTCTCTCTCTCTCTCTCTCTCTCTCTCTCTCCTTGAAATTGAATAAAGAAAATATTTTTAAAAATAAATAAATAAATAAATGTTTTTCACTTTTAAATATTTATTTATTTATTTATTTTAAGAGAGAGGTACAGAGAGTGAGTGTAGGCATGCCAGGGCTTCCTGCCACTGAAAATGAACTCTGAATGCATGCACCACTTTACACATCTGGCTGTATGTGTGTGGTGGGGAATGAACCTGGGCCATCAGCTTTGCAAAAACCTCTAACCACTGAGCATCTCTCCAGCCCTGAATTTCTTTCATATTTTTTGTTTTTTCAAGGTAGGGTCTTGCTCTAGCTGACCTGAAATTCACTGTATTGTCAGGGTGGCCTCAAACTCATGGCAATATTCCTACCTCTGCCTCTTGAGTGCTTACTATGATATAAGGAATGTTCTACCATGTACAGCCCAAATTTCAATTTGTAAAAAAATATGCTTATTTACAAGCAGAGAGGCAGAATGGGTGTGCTAAGGCCTTTAGCCACTGCTAAACAAATTTCAGGCACACGCACCACTTTGTGCACCCTGAATTTCATTTTAATTAGATCATAGCACTATGAATTGAGACTTTTTTTTTTCCTCTGATAAAGTAACATAGAAAATGATAGATCTAGGGGCATTTTGTTTGTTTGTTTGTTTTTTGTTCTTTCAAGGTAGGGTCTCACTCTAGCTCAGGCTGACCTGGAATTCACTATGTAGTCTCAGGCTGGCCTCGAACTCACAGCGATTCTCCTACCTCTGCCTCCCGAGTGCTGGGATTAAAGGTGTGCACCACCACACCTGGCTTAGGGGCATATTTTCGATAAAAGAAAATGGGCTGGAGAGATTGCTCAGAGGTTAAAGCACTTGCCTGCAAAGCCTAACAACAGGTTCAATTCCTCAGTACCCACATAAAGGCAGATGTGAAGCTTGCTTGCAAAGCCTGAGGGCCTGGGTTTAATTCCCAGTACACACTTATAGCCAGATGTTCAAAGTGGTACATACATATGGAGTTTGTTCAGGTAAGAGGCTCTGGTGTGCCCATGTATATCTACCTATCTCTGCAGATATATTTGAGAGAGAAAAAATAAAAACAAATGAATAATAGCATTGAGAAGTTGACCTTGGGGATGTATTTTGAAGGTGGCTATGATTGAGTTGAAGAATCACCAAGGGCAGCTCCCCATCCAGTGTTATCATTTGGGTGATTTCATGGGAATTCCTATGCAGGAAATACTTCCCTGTGTTGCCTTCTCAGCAACCCTGTAGAATCACTGACTTTTCATAGATGAAAACATAAGAAATCCCAAAGCAGCAGACAAAGTTGGAATTCACAGCTTTATGTTCTAAGTAGAACTGAAATCTATGACATGTTAGGTAGTTGCTTGAGTTTTATCTTGACTCAGTGCTACTAGACCCTGCTTAGGCTTCCAGAAACATGTGCTAAAAGCTCCCTATGCCCGTATGGGGACTCTGAAAATGCTCTAGTGGACAGAGAACTTGCCACTGAGTGAATCTCTTAGCCAATCTTAGAGTGCCAATATTGCCTGATGAGCACTTCTTGCCTTGCTGGTCTCTGCCATAGAGTAGTGCCCTCTGCATTCTCACTGGATCCAATGGGGTCTCTCAGTATTGCTTGACATTAGCCTATGGTATCTACAATAGGGTCTTATCTTTTGCCTGGGGCAGTTAATCAAGAGCTTTGACATAAGCCTATCTTGTTTTAGGGACCTTGTAGGTCTCTGATCAGTCCAGTATGGGAAGTAACCATTTATTGGGACAGAGTTACAGGCTAGAGCCTATCTAAGCCTGTTTTTGAGCCTGTCTTTGCAGTTAACAGATAGATAGCTCAGTAGATAAAGCACTCACTACTCAACCCTGAGTATCCAAATTCAATCCTCACACCCCTCGTAACAAGCCAGAAGCCCTAGAAGGCTTTTCTGTAATCCCTGCACACTGGTATCGAGATGGGAGGCAGAGACTTTCCCAGAAGCTGTCAACAACAATAAAAACAGTGAGATCCAGAGATACCCTGCCTCAAATGAAGTGTTAACTGCAAAGACAGGCTCATGTCACGCAATACTGAGAGACCCCATTGGAAACCCCCACTAACCAGGGACCTATAGAGAGGCTACATCCATTAGTTCCACCAATAGGACCTGAGGTGGTGGCTGACACCAAGGCAGGAGAAGAACCACTCCTAACATCATCTAGGGCCCAAAGGTAACCTTTGAGGAAGTGGAGAGATGAGCAACAGAATTATCTCCAGAGTAAATCAGATAACCTATGAAAGGGTAATGGAGACCGGATACCGAGGATACCCAACATAGCCCACAGCAGAAATCCAGAGACTCTTGAGATCTCAACAGTAAAGCAGACTTAAAACTCACCCACCATGACTCGGAACTTTGTGGAAGAAAAGGGGGCGGAAAGATAGTAAGAGACATGATGGAGCAGAATATCCAGAGACATTGTCCCCCATAACAACACACAAAGAAAAAAATGGCTCCTGCTTGTATAATTATAACCCCCCTATCCCATGGACCTGTCAAGCAATCTCACTGAGGAGGGCCCCCAGCGGGTTGGGGACAAAGAGGAGGGAAATGGGTACCATCACAAGACTTTTTCATTGTTCATACTACATGTCTAATTATTAATAAGCTTTTGAAAAGCTGATACAGCAAGTTCTACCTTGAGTTTCAATTGTTCATACCCTTTATATTTCACTTTACAAACTTACTAACTTTATAAACTTTATAAAGTTTAGAATGTGGAGCTGCAATATAGAAATACAGTTGATTTTTGCATAGTGACGTATTCACAATTCTCCTAAACTTGCATTCTGATGTGAATAATGAAATTACACATACTTTTGTTTTTCTGTTCATACACTTTTTTGGGGGAGAGGTTTCGAGGTAGGGTCTCACTCTAGCCCAGGCTGACCTGGAATTCACTATGTCTTCTCAGGGTGGCCTTGAACTCATGGTGCTCCTCCTACCTCTGCCTCCCTAGTGCTGGGATTAAAGCCGTGCACCACCATGCCCTGTTCATACACATGTTTTTATGAAAAATGGCATTTGTATTTTTTTATTTCTAATCTTTTATTTTCCACTTCCTTATCACAGTACCTCCAAAACATTCTTTTCCTACTGTTATATCAAAGAACCCCAAAGCTTAGTGGCATGAAAGAACATTTTATCATATTTCATACTCGATCAAGGATTCAGCCTTGGCACCATGTAGCTACTATAACTGGGGTCTCAGAAGGCCTTGAAATCTGGAAGTGGCTCTGTGACAAGGCTCTTTCTCTTCATGGGTCTGATGCACATGTTGAGATGTTTCAACAGTCAGCTCAGCTCTAGATGCTGACGAGTGCCTGCATGTGCTTTCACTATGCGACAGCCTTCCTAGGGTTGTGACAGCCTGAGAGCATTGGACTTCTTTTATCTCAACTTACAACACTGCAAACAATAAACAAACCTTGTCACCCTTTATGGCCTTACCTCCAAAGTTGCCTAGCATCCGTTCTTCAAAGACTTATTCTATAGAAACAAGAAATTAAAAACAGGGCTGGAGAAATGGCTCAGCAGTTAAGGCACTTGCCTCCAGTGCCTAAGGCCCTGGGTTCAATTCCCCAGGACCCACGTAAGCCAGAACGACAAGGTGGTGGCCCTGGTGTGCTCTCTCTCTCTCTCTCTCTCTCTCTCTCTCTCTCTCTCTCTCTCTCTCTCTTTCTGTATCTCTGCTTGAAAATGAATAAATAAAATATTTAAAAAAAAGAAATTAAAAACATCCCCAATGGAACTATAAGTTGATTATGGAAGCTGACATTCTGTGGGGAGTGAAGAGCCGTAAAAATAGTAAATATCTGTGCAAATTGGAAATGACCAAGGACTGTGCAAAGTCAAAATAATATCTGTGTAGACAACTAAAATGTATGGAACTAAAATACTTTACAAAATATGAAAATTACATGTGCAACTTTAAAACTCCTTCCCATGAAGTAAAATAAGTCTCAGATGACTTCATTGGTATTCTTTATAAAACACTTTTAAAGATAAATTAAAATTTTTGACCCATATTCTAGATAATAGAAGAAAAGGGATACACCCCTATCATTTCAAGGCTAGTTTTGTATTCATTCCAAACTTTAATATGTATATTGTGTAAAAACAAGTAACAATCTTGAAAAGTAGAAGCAAAGTTGCTAAACAAAATAGTACCAATAAAATTAAGCGGTATATATTTTTTAAAAATTGAGACCCTGGCAACCCATTCTCTCTCTTTTTTTTTTTATTGTCCATAATGAGTTACATTATTTAGTGGGCAAACAGTGAGTTGTTATCCCCAATTCCCCGATGTCCCCCTCCCCCATCCCCAATCAGCTGGATATCCTCCTCCGTGGGTCATCTGGATCAGTCCTTGTGACAGGGGACCATGGATAGCCTAGTACTAAGCCCAGTTCTCCTGGCCCTAGTATGTTATTACTGAGGGGTGCCATGCCTCTGGATAGTCTCCCCCACCACGGCTCTCACAATCTTTCCGCCCCTTCTTCCGCTCAGTTCCCTGAGTCGTGGTGGATGAGTATTAAGGCTGCTTTAATGTTGTGAGTTTAGGGGTCTTTGTGTCAAAAATCATTGGTTTCTGTCTCATTGGCCTATCCTGTGTTGATTGAATGGCTGTGGTTATAGGTCCCTTGTTCATCTGTCATTGTCTGCTGGGTTCCCTATGGATCCTCCACGATATGACTGTGATGGCTCCTCTCTTGCCAGGGTCTCAGCTATCAGCCTACGGTTGGTTGGTAGGGTTAGATGGGCCCCAGCTCTCTTGCTGCATCCTGAAAAACACAAACATAATCTCCATCGGAGAGTGAGGTCAGTGTAGGTTAACAAATATACGCAATTCTTGATTACCTAGATTCTATTTTTAGTAACCTCCATGTCAATCGCTCCCATAGTGCATCTTGTCTTGGGAGCCCAAGAGTATGGGATCCCATGCCTATCGCCCTGCCTCCCAATTTCCAGACAAGGGCTCCCTCTCACTAAGTGGAAAATTTGGCCAAATTTGAAAGCTGTTGATTGTCTCCCCCAGGCCCAGGCTTCTCCATTGCTCAAGTGCTCCTTTCTTGGTTCACTGTTCTCTCCCAGTAGGAGGTGTGGTCAGCCTACTCATGGCTGCAGATTGTGTTTCATGTCAGTGGTCTCTGTTTACTCCAGCTGTTGTTGATCAGTTTCCCCTGGCAGACTGTGTAGTGCTTCCAGCACTACACTAACTGCCTTCTGGGAGCTGGATACCTGGCAACCCATTCTCTATGTCTCTTTTCTTTATCTCTTTCTACATGTAAATAAATAAATAGAAATATTTAAAAAACAAAAGAAATAAACTTTTTTTTTTTGAGGTAGGGTCTCACTCTAATCCAGGCCGACCTGGAATTCACTATGCAGTCTCAGGGTGGCCTTGAACTCATGGCAACCCTCCTACCTCTGCCTCCCGAGTGCTGGGATTAAAGGCATGCACCACCACGCCTGGTTAGACTTTTTTAAAGTTAAAAAAAATTGTCCTCTGACCTCCATGACACCAGTACATTTGGAGGGGGAGGGGCATGGGACAGAAGGAAGGTGGGGCTGCGCGTGGGCACATGGCCCCTGCCCTGCATGAAGCTGCCTGGCTCCTGGCTCCCCACACTCAAGAGGATGTGTTGCAGGGAACATGTGGTGGCTGCTCTTGGGAGCAGGAGGCATTGCCAGTGGCAGGAATGGCACCTGGAGCACCTCAAGACCTGAGTCCCCTCGGTGAGGCCTCGGGGGCTGGAAAAGAGGCGGAGGCTGCCTAGACTGCTGGGTGCCTGGTCCTGGGACAGCTGTTCTCTGCTCACAGGTAAGCCCCGGGCTGCAGATGGCGCCCCCTGCAGGCCAGCTGCACTCCCCACCCGCTGCTGCAGTACCGGCCTGCGCCTCTGGGGGCAGCTCTTCAACACAGAGCCAGGTGTGTCTGGATTCTGGGTGGCCAGGTCTCCAGCCCTGGCAGGCTCCAGAATAGGCAGCTGGGGACTCTTTGACAAAGTGTGGGATTGGCATGACTGAGCAAATGGGTCAGATAAAATTAGAAAAAAAAGTTTTTCCACCCTCCCCTGCCATAATTGCAGTGCAAATCTGGTAAGTAGAATAAGTCATGTGGTTTGTTTTAGGTTAGGAGCTGATAATGGGCCAGAAAGATATATAAATGAAAAGTTTAGAGTATTTGCATCATATTGAATAAGGGTAAAATGTTTTGGGGGTTAATTATTAAGGTATGGGAGATAGAATTAGTTTAAATTGTATAATGTATCACTATCATGTTAAAGGAGTTGGTACACAGTGGATAAAAATTATTATTATTATTATTTTTTTTTTTGTTTTTCGAGGTAGGGTCTTGCTCTAGTCCAGTCTAGTCTAGGCTAACCTGGAATTCACTATGTAGTCTCAGGGTGGCCTTGAACTCACAGTGATCCTCCTACCTCTTCCTCCCAAGTGCTGGGGTTAAAGGCGTGCACCTCTGCGCCCGGCAAAAATGATTTTTAACATCTTTTTTGTCAATAATTAGATACATTGTATGAGCCAATTTTGTGGTGGTAACTGCATTTCCTTCTTCCTTGGCCCTATGGGTCCTCCGCAGTGGGGTTGCTGGACTGGTTTATGAGATAGGGGGTAATGAACTGTACCAGAAGTAGACAGGTAGTTTTCTTTGTGTTTTGTTGCTGAGGGGGGCAATGTCTCTGGATAATCTCCCCCACAATGGCTCTTACAATCTTTCCATCCACTCTTCTGCTCAGATGGAGATGGCACAGAAAGAAAGAAAAAAAAAAACTTTGGGCCAAAACTGCTGCCTGTTCAACTGAAATTGTTTGAGAAATTAGGAACATTGAGATTGGGCCAGGTGATCTGCATTGGGACAGCTGGAAGAAGGCTCTGAAGTAAGGTGCCTGAATGCTGAAGGAGGTTTCTGCTCATCAAAGTTGGCTTTGTTCCTCCCTGGATTAACAAATTGGTATCCCACCTGGTACTATGGAGTATAACAAATGCATGAAGAGAGGGTCATTGCATTTGCAACACAGTTTTGTTTTTGTAAATGGCCATCGGCAGTGTGAAGCAGGTATGTTAGATTACTTGTGTGGAGGCCTGATGAACTGTGGGTTGCAGTGAAGACCCAGTGAATGCCCTAATAATGGGATCTGTAACTTCAGTAAATCCCCTCCTCCCATAATTATGCCTTGTTTGGAGGTTCATCCCAGTGTGGTGTGGTTGATTACAACATGTGTATATGTGTGCATTGTTTATATGGGGTCCACCTATGTAAATGTGTGCAAAGGTTTTATGGGTGCTACCCATATGTATATGTTCGGTGGGGGGGGTCTCACCGGTGTGTATGTGTACAGTGTGTGTATGGGTGTCACCCCTGTACACGTGGATAGTGTGTGTATGGGTGTCACCTGTGCATATGTGAAAAATGTGTTTACGAGTGCCACCCATGTATATGTGCAAATTGTGTGTAGGTGCTCATGTGTGTATGTGTATATTGTATGTATGGGTGCATCAGTGTGTATGTGTACAGTTTATGTATGGGTGCCATGCATGTGTATGTGTGCAGTGTGAGTATGGGTGCCACCCATGTATATTTGTATTGTGTGCATCAGTGCCCTTTGTGTATGTATTCAATGTGTATATGGGTACTACTTGTGTGTTTTTATGGATACCTGTGTATACGTGTACAGTGTGTTTTGGGTAGTACCTGTGCATATGTGTACTGTGTTTGCATATGTGTGCCATTGTGTATTTTTACAGTATGTATGGTGCCACCCTTATTTATGTGTAAACAGTGCGTATGGGTGCTACCCATGTATGTGTGAACAGTGTGTGTAAGGGTACCACACAGGTATATGTGTACAGTGTGTGTTTGGGTGCCCCCCCATATATGTATGCTTTTTGTGTACAGGTGCTACCTGTGTGTGTGTGTGTGTGTGTGTGTGCATGCAGTGTGAATAGGTGTCACCTATGCATATGTATACAGCATGTGTATGGGGGCCACCATGTATATGTGTACTGTGTATTTATGGGTGTCACCCATGTGTATGTGTACAGTGTGTATGGATGACACCCATGTATATGCCCATGTATATTTGTACAGTATGCATATGGGTATCAGCATGTATATGTGTATAGTGTGTGTACAGCTGCCACCCATGTTGTAATGGTTAAGATTTTTTTGCCAACTTGACCACATTAGTGATCCACAGTAATCTTGAGTGGGTCTCTGAGGTTGCTTACAGGAAGGATTAACTAAAGTAGGAGGTCCCTCCTCCAGAGTTGGTGACCCTCTCAGTAGGGGGCAGGATGTAAGGAAGCTTAAGGGGAAGGAAATCCTTGCCTGTTTGCTGGTGTTTGCGTGTGGGGACCAGCCCGTTTAACCATTATTGAAATTTCCTGGGATCTGTAACTTCAATAAATCCTTTCTTCCCATTACTGAGCCTTGTTTGGAGATTCATCTCCATGGCTGTGGTGTGTGGCTATGACACATGTGCAGTTGGAGGGGGCAGAGCATGGGGCAGGGAGGAGCATGGGATGGGAAGTAAAGCGGGGCTTGCATTCGAAAACAGCCCCAGTCCCTGCATAACGCTGCCTGGCTCCTGGCTTCCAACACTTCAGAAGATGATGTGGAGGGATACTGCAGTCAGCTTTCTAGTTGCTGCGCAGAAAGAACCCAAACAAAAGTGGCTTGTGGAGGAATGGGCTTATTAGACTTATGGACTCGAGGGAAGACTCCATCCTGGCAGGGGAAATGGTGGCATAAGCAGAGGGGTGGACATTACCTCCGCCACAGCACTGCAAACAGTGGCTGGAAGGTATGCTGAACACTGGGAAGGGAAAGCTGGTTTATAACCCCAGGAGCCCGCCCCCAACAACACAGCTCTAGCGAGGTTCTAATACCCAGCCATCAGCTGGGGATCGATCATTCAGAACACATTTATTTGTTTGTGGGGGACACCTGGATCAAACCATGACAAGGGAAGAAGTCAAAGTGGCTCCTGCTCTTTCAGGCTTAATTTGTTTTTGACTTTTCACCAAACATTTTGTAAATACTCTGTGTGTGTGTGTGTGTGTGTGTGTGTGTGTGTGTGTGTGTAACATGCATATGTCTCTATCCATTGATTGTGTTATACTGGAATGTATTTAGGAAGTAATGGTAGATACAATTTATTTTTAAGCTCTGTTCTATGTGTTCTTTTTTAAAATTATTTACTTATTTGTAAGCAGAGAGAGAGAGACAGCAGAGAGAGGCAGAGAGAATGGGCATACCAGGGCCTCTGGCCACTGCAAAGGAACTCCAAGATGCATGTGCTCTTTTGTTTACCTGGCTTCATGTGGGCACTGGGGAATCGAACTCCAGTTGTTTAGCCTTGCAGGTGAGCGCCTTAACTGCTGAGCCATCTCTCCAGCCCCCCTGTGTGTTCTTTTTAAATACATTATTTTGGGCAAGCCTCAGGCAAAAAAATGCAATGAAGGGCTGGAGAGATTGCTCAGAGGTTAAGGAACTTGCCTGCAATGCAGCCATTGGATGGAAAAAGTAATGACCATTGAAGATGGCACAGATATGGATGTCAACAGGGGGAAGGCATCCTTTGGTATATGAAGTGAGATTAATATTACTTTGATTATACATATGAACAAAGAGGAATGTGGTGGTTTGGATCAGATGTCCCCCATAAACTCATGTGTGCTGAATACTTGGATCCAGCTGGTGGCAATTTGGGAGGTGGAGCCTTGCTGTGTGTTGTTGGGGGTGGGCTCTTATAGCCAGCTTCCTTGTCAGTGTTTGGCTCCAGCCTCTATTCATGCCAGGTTTTCAACTTCCATCATGAAGCTTCCCCTCAAAACTGTAAGTCAAAATAAAACTTTCCTCCCATCAGCTGCTTTTGGTAGGGTGCTTTGTCTAAACAAGAAGGTATGTACAACAGGGAACATGGTCTTCAACAGGTCCAGTAAGTGTGCTCTGAACATAATGCCCTACTTGACCTGTAACCACTGCCCATGCACATGTTTAGCCTGGTTGCCTGGCAACCATTATCCATGGGCGGATCTCTTACCACCAAGCTTCTCTTTTGGGAGGCTGTGGCCAGATGAAGTTGTTTGGTCCAGAAGTCAAAAAGCTATTGGGCATCCGAAGAGAAAAGGGAAGTAGACAAGAGCAAGGGGGCCTCTGAGCCCTGTGGCCACCAACATGACTACAATTTCTCACAAAAAGAACAAGAAGCTTCTTCAGTCCTTGCTCCATCAACAAAAGAAATCTATGGAACCTGGGTTTGAGAGTGCCAACATCCTTCTCTCACCCATGTACCACCTCCGAATCTGGGATCTGAAAAAGATCCATAGAGCTGCCAGCGCTGGTCGTGATTCCAAAGTGCGGGAGCTCCTTCAACGTGGAGACTGCAAGGTGGACGTCAGAGACCGGAAGAGGAGGTATACATAGGCAGGGGAGGCAGGCTGTGGAGGAAGGGAGGAGGAAACCTGGCTGCCTCCTGTGTTATCCATCACCCTCTACCCCATAGATTGATCAGTGTGCCCACCGAGGACACCCAAGGATTGGGAACACGGAGGAGGGAAATAGGGATACCAACACAATATTTGCTCATACAATGTATTTAATTTTGGATAATAAGGATATCAAAAAAATGTATTTTGATAAAAAAAATTACTCTTACATAATCAATAAGTGTTTCAACAGGCGAATTATAAGGTGCTGGTAAGCAGCTGAAGTTTTGTTTCGTTTTTCTGCTCACAAAGGAGCCTATGCTACATTTCCAAGGTTTCCTCCTCCCTTTGTGTTGTGGCTGAGGGTTTAGCTAATAAAATTTAATTGATACAACATCTTATTATTGTTGTTGTTTTTAGGTAGGGTCTTACTCTAGTCAAGGTTGACCTGGAATTCACTATATAGTGTCAGGTAGGGCTAGACCTTAAGGTGATCCTCTTACCACCCCCCAACTCCCCCTTCCCCAAGTGCTGGGAGCTGGGCCTGCAGCACTACACCCTGCTCAGCATCTTAATTTTAATGTACACATTTAAAACCAATGTTATATGTATTGTAGAAAAGCATATACTGAGAAAACTCAATTCCCATAAAATGAGTTTTTCAGAAAAAAACTATATAAAACCCACTGAGGATTTTACATCTGTGACACTGATATAAAGCGTGTGTGATATAAAGCATTGGGGAACATTACAAGGAATCTTTATAATGTCGAAGCAGCATGATGGCTTCATGTTCTTGAATACGAACACTCAATATTCCCCAAATGTGAGCTCCTCTATGGGTATCAATTTTATAGAAGTTAATAATTGTGTAGTAAAAACTTAATTTAAAAAAAAATAAAAACCTTATTTTTCTAGGTATCAAAACCTACTAATGAATTTTCAAAATGAGTCTTTTATTTAACACATAAATAGAACAATGAATGACTGTAGCCTGGTAGAAAAATCTTGAAACACCTTTTGTAAGAATTTAATGAAAATTTGTATTATGTAAGAATTTTGAAATTAATACAGTAGGAGAAGTTGAATCATTCATCAGTGAAATGCCTGTTAAACAGAAAAGGTTAGATTGATTTTTTTTGTCACAAGAATAAAACCCGCATATAGATTTAAAAGCTTGTACCAAAAGTTTAAATTATATATACACACCAATAGTGATGGTCTTATTCTAGCCAAACATATATAAATTGTGATGAAGTTGATTATTTTTAAGCATTTGAAATTTTCTTTTCACTTTTACTGTTTAGAAGTGTGCATTTCCAACCCGTTAGCTTCTTTGTAGTTTAGTTTCTTCACAAAGTTAATCTGTGCACTCACTCAGTATTTGGCCCTTAGCTAAGTAAGTCTTGCTTCCTGGACTAGTTTGTAGTTGGTTTGGAGACAATTTCCATCTACAATTGTTCTATCCCTTCCTCTTATCTTGTGATTTCTATAACACACAACAATAGACGTTCTAGTAAAAGCTTTTTATTAAAACATCCTTGGAAAGAACAGAACAGGAATATGAACCATATACTTCTCACAGTTATTTGTGTGTGTGAGAGAGAGACACAGAGAGAGAAACAGACACAGAGAGAGAATATAAGAGAGAGGGGTTGGTACTTCTCCAAATGGTTAGTTTCTTCCAAAGCAAAGGGAATATTTTGAGGATTTTGTGTGCATATACTGTCATATATGTATATGTGTTCTGTATACAGATTTATAACATAACTGCAAATTGCTACAAGTTAATCATTTGATCTTAGATGCATCCTTATGGAAACAACTGATAGCAAATAAAATCATCACTACTGCAGAAATGTCACCTTACTTCATAAAAGTATTCTTCAAAAAATTAACCTCCTCATCTATATCCCATTCTTTTAATCAGTTTGTTCAGTAAATGTATCCTGAATACCTGCTAAGTAGTAGACATGGTTTACTATCTCTCAGGACACTTCTGTGCTGAAAAGTTCAAGCTTACCTGCGGGAGATGTAAAATTGCAGTGAGAAGGCTCTGATTGTTTTCAAGCTCTGCCTCCCTCCTTTCAGATTAAAGCAGTTCTGAAAGTATAAAGTTGTAAAAGATAACCTTTAACTCCCCTTTTAAAAAATTAGAAAGCCGGGCGTGGTGGCACACACCTTTAATCCCAGCACTCGGGAGGCAGAGGTAGGAGGATCACCATGAGTTCAAGGCCACCCTGAGACTCCATAGTGAATTCCAGGTCAGCCTGGGCTAGAGTGAGACCCTACCTCGAAAAACAAAACAAAAAAAATTAGAACATTATTAAATGCTGAAAAATCATTGGAAATACCTGATTTCCATATATTGCATAATTCCAAATGTTGAATAAAGAAATCATTGCTACGCACTTGAATCCCGAGTTTCCTTTGGCTTAAAGTTTTCTGAAAATCAAAATAAAGTTTACATTGTTCTTAAATAATTTTTGTTGTTATTATTCAACATTCTTTACCTATAGTATTTTTCCTGTGGTATTTAAAAAATATTTTATTTATTCATTTTCAAGCAGAGAGAGAGAGAGAGAGAGAGAGAGAGAGCGCAAGGGCCACCACCTTGTGGGTCTGGCTTATGTGGGTGCTGGGGAATTGAACCCAGGGCCTTAGGCACTGGAGGCAAGTGCCTTAACCACTGAGCCATCTCTCCAGCCCTTTCCTGTGGTATTTTTAAGAATTAAAATTTATTTCCCTGCCAGCCATGTAACTAGATTTGTCATGGTCCTATTTCATATATGGTATACTTAATATAAGGCACCAGAGAGTCTGTGATGCCTCTTTGTTTTGTGTCCTAAGGGAAGTTGAAAATTCAATAATTAACACTTGTAATAGAATCAGATTCATAAGTGGTATTCCAATCTCAGAGGGTTTTTTTTTCTTTTTTTGTTTTTCGAGGTAGGGTCTCACTCTAGTCCAGGCTGACCTGGAATTCACTATGAAGTCTGGGATTAAAGGTGTGCGTCACCACGCCCAGCAAGGGTTTTTTTTTTTTTTGTTGTTGTTGTTGTTAGAACAACTAAGCAAAATAAAATTCCAGTTTATTGTTGGACATTGTTTCACACATACATCAAACAGCCCAAAATAAACAGCAACTTCATAGACAAAAAAAATGAAGCCTTTTATCTTTGGCCTTTTTAACCATCCATACAAACCAACTACTTAAAGTACAGCTAGGCACATACAAAAAAAAGTTACTGGAATGCTCAGAATAAGATCTTTTGTTGTTGTTTTTGCTTGTTTTTTTTTTACAATGTTTTTTTTCTCCTTTGAGATTATAATGAACATGGTCATTATTACCACAAGTAAAGTCAGAAATGGACAGAGTACGCTCTGAAGGCTGGTCTGGTCACCTATTATTAAAAATGGCTGGCCCCTAACAAAATGTACAAAAATATAAAATGTAAATGAAAAATACAAATCTTCCTTTTAACATACTCTCATGACTCAGGGAGTTGAGCGGAAGAGGGGGCAGAAAGAATGTAAGAGCCATGGTCGGGGAGAATATCCAGAGACATGTCCCCCCTCAACAGTGCACAAAGGGGAAAGAAAAGAAAAGGAAAAAAATGACGAAAGAAAGAAGGAAGGAAGGGAGGGAGGAAGGAAAGAAGGAAGGAAGGAAGAAGGAAGGAAGGAAGGAAGGAAGGAAGGAAGGAAGGAAGGAAGGAAGGAAGGAAGGGCATGGGAAGTTTTGGTTTTCTCCTCCCCTGTTGCAGATTCTCATTGTGGCTTTGGTGGGCTGGTGAAGAGCCTGTGTGTGTGGAGGGTGAATAGGTCACAGTGGATTTTTTCATTAACTTTTCCTTCTTTGCTTTCTTATTATCTTCATCGATCCTCTGCTTCTGGGTATCAACATCCTCATCCTCCTCATCTTCACCTGCCCACTTGCCTGTCTGCCTCAGCCTCCTCGTCCTCATCTCCATCCTCTTCCTCGACAACACCTTCTCCCTCCTCCTCCTCCTCTTCCTCCCACCTTCTTCTTCATCTACCTCCTTGTCAGCCTCCTGTTCCCCATTTTCCTCATGAGCATTCCCATTGGCAGGGGCTTCTCTTCCATTCTCTGCCTCATCCACAACTTTCTTCTTTTCTGTCAAATCCTTGGTGGTGATCTCAGAGCTGGTGTCCACCACCAAGTGTGACATGGTGGCCGGCCAGGGAGCCAGGCTGTGGGGAGACAGGGAGACAGAGCCAGGGACAATGCAAAGGTGGCTTTTCCCAGCAGCCTGTCTGTCAGAGATTTTTTTAAAAGAGATATTTTTATTAAGCCAGGCAAGGTGGCACAGTCCTTTAATCATAGCACTCAGGAGGCAGAGGTAAGAGGATCGCTGTGAGTTCGAGGCCAGCCTGAGACTACACAGTGAATTCCAGGTCAGCTTGGGCTAGAACAAGACCCTAACTGAAAACCTCCTCCCCAAATTTTATTTATTTGCAGATGTGTGTTTGTATGTGTGCGTGTTGGCATGGTACTTGCACCACTTTTTGCATCTGGATTGTGGGTACTGGGGAATTGAACCTGAGCCATCAGGCTTTGCAAGCAAGCAACTTTAAATGCTGAGCCATCTCTCCAACCCACTCTGAGATGTTAAATTGTGTGGAAAAACAGCATCTTTGACTCGTTGAAATTCATAATCTTACACATCTGTACAAAATTAGCAGAATTGCATTAGATAATTGAACTTGTTTAGTAGTAATAGTAATCATTATACTTATCAATCACTGAGGTTTTTATTTGTGACAAAAAGTTTTCTAAATACATTATAGAAATTCTCACAGAGAATTCCCAGTATCCTGTGAGGTAACTACTTAAATGTCCACTTTACTCACAATAGTATTGAGGCAAAGAAAGGATACATCAAAACTAGCAAGTGAGATGGGCTGAGGAGATGGCTTAACGATTAAGGCATTTGCCTGCAATGCAGAAGGACCAGAGTTTAATTCCCCAGGGCCTATATACAGCCAGATGCACAAGAGGGCACATGTGTCTGGTGTTCATTTGCAGTGGCTTGGAGGCCCTGGTGTGCCCATATTCTCTCTCTGTCTGCCTCTCTCTTTCTCTCTCTCGCTCTCAAATAAATAAAATATTTAAAAAACTAGCAAGTGAGAGAGCTTAAGTAGGATTCAAACCCAGGTTGTACTTAACAAAAAGGATGTGTTCTTCCCATTTAGTTAGTGACTGGGCTGGGAATGGGGCTCAGTGATAAAGCATTTGCAGAGCTTGCTTGAGACCCTGAATCCTATTCCCAGCTCTCACACACATAGCACAAAATGGGCTACACGTTCATTAATAATGAGCAACAGCAGCAGAAAAATACTGTACCTTTTGCAGAAGACAAATATTCAATTTGAAGAGTGATTTCATGATAATTATGTTTAAAATAACACTAATGATTGTATATTTTGAGATCATTCTCTGTAAGTCTAAAATGTTGTGCCTCCCATTTTCATAGGACTGCTCTACATATAGCCTGTGCTTTTGGCCATCCCAAAGTGGTCACTGTTTTAATTGAGGGAAAATGTGAGATTGATGCCTTGGACGGTGACAAATGCACAGCCCTGATAAAGGTATGTGACAGCCAACAAGCTCAGCATGAGATGGACTCAAATGCTTGTAGGAAACATGTATCTTTCTCGTCTGAATATAAAGAGTTCATGAATCCTGTGGAATGTTTATTCTGAATTCTTTGAATTTACAATCTGTTTCTTGGTACAATTCCAACAGGCTGTGCAATGCCAGCAAGAAGAATGTGCAGATATTCTGCTAGAGAAAGGCGCTAATCCAAAACTCGTTGATGGCCAGGGCAACACTGCTCTTCACTATTCGATCTACAGTAAGAACACATCACTAGCAGCCAAACTGCTTGAACATGGAGCAGACATTGAAGCCAGAAACCAGGTACAGACCGAGTCTTGTTCCAAAGCATCTGAAACATGTGTTTATGTAGTAACACACACAGGGAACATGCTCCACCTTCAGGGTCCTCTGTTCTTTAAAAATATTACATTTATTTATTATCAAGCAGACATATATAGATAGAGACTGAAAGACAGACAGACAAAGAGAGAGAGAGAGAGGGAGAGAGAGAGAGAGAGAGAGAGAGAATATGGGGTACCAGAGCCTCTAGCCACTTTAAATAATTCCAGATGCATGTGTTGCTTTGTGCATCTGGCTTTATTGTGAGTACTGGAAAGTTAACCTCAGGTCATTAGGCTTTGCAGGCAAGCACTTTAACTGCAGAGCCATCTCTTCAGCCCCTGGGTCCTCTATTCTATTCTCATGGTACATATAGCTGTTTTTGTGCCAGTGACACACAGGCTTTATCACTATAGCACTGTACTATAATTAGAGCAGGTATTGTGTACCTCCAAGCAGTATTCTTGCAGACTAGGACTGCTTTCCCTGGTCACTTTTTGTTGTTTTTATATGAATTTTGGGATTGTTTTTTCTAATTTTGTGAAGAATGTCATGGGAATTTTGGTGGGCATTGTAATGAATCTGTATGTTATTCTTGGTTACATAGACAATCTCACAGGAGCAGAGCTATGTTAAATTTGCCTCTATAAATGAGTCATTACTTAAAGTTCTGTAGATTTTTGAAAAAAAACCTGGATTTAAAGCTGCTCTGAAATAACTGAAGTTGGTCTTTGTGTGATGGCTTCGTGTGTGTAAATAGAGAGCTTGACCCCTTAGATGAGCAGCACACATAGGATCCTGGTGGCAGAGGGCCCACCTTTGCATTGACCTATGCCACTTACTTTGCCTCTGTGTTTGATTTTACATTTGATGACTGTATTTGATTTTAAATTCCTGTTTTGCATAATGTTTTGATAAAGATTCTAGGGTGTCCAAGACAATTTATGGGACTATGATCAATATTTTATATTAATCTCTTAGGTGTGGGGTTTAAGTTTAAAAATTAGACATTGATATTAAAATTTTTTAATCTGACTATAACATACTCACATTAACATTTAAATGTCTTTAAGCCTTACTAGTTCAGTAATGGTTATAGTTGGGTAGATTTTGTTTATTGGAAGCAATTATTTTTTTTCTCTTGATATTCCTGAAAATGAAAGTGATTAAGTAATATTTTATACTAAAATAATTCTATATAGATCAGCATATGAAATTTTATTGATAGGCCATTGCATTTTATTTCTGTTTTTTTTAGTGCTTAAAGTAGCACTCTTAACTAGTAGAGTTCATGGAATCAGAATAAAAATAAATGAAAATAGTTAATGTGCAGTATGGTTCCAGGACTATCATAAATGAGAATAAAATTTTGTACTGAACTTTCTAATAGTGAATATAAAAATTTTCTATCATACAGTGAGAAAAAACTTATAAGCCACTTAGTCATCAGCAAAGTTTATTTGAACAAATGTCTTTTAATTCAGAGCCCATTTCCTTAGTGATCATTTTCGTTAGGAGTGCCTGTTATTGATATCTGAGAACTAGATACTACAAATACAGAGAAGCAAGAAAGTTTCTTGCATATAATATAGCAAACATTCACATTATTGAAATGCTCTTTCTGAGAAACTACTTCCTCATTTGTAGATGTTCACCTGACACAAACTGTATTTATCAATTATGGATTGAGCAGAAGATGAAAAGATTTCCTTGAAAATATTTCTTAGGCAAATGAACATAGAATATTTCTGTGGCACACTATTTCTGAAGAAGTAACTGTTATTGTAATGTTGATGCAGAAACCTTGTTGTAGAGATGAAAGCTAAGTAAGTCAGTGAGATACTTCACTTTTGACTATTAGGTTTTAGGATTTGGGGCAGTTGAGATAAAAGGTAACAATCCCTGCCCTCAGGAGCCTCCTGGTTTACATGACTGCAAACGACCACGACCACAGTGAATGGTGGGATAGAAGCAGAGATTCCTGAACACAGAGCATGTGGGAGTTTGAGACAAGACTGAAGTTCATGTGGCAAGAGTAGGCAGGGCAGGGCACGCAGAGAGAATACTGCTTGTTTTGTCTCCACATTATATGTTTATATTCCCCAGGTCTCTTATAAGACGTTCAGATTTGCTGAGAAATACCTAATTCTGTAAGTCATAAATGGCTTTTGTCATTTTACAGAGTGGGTTCACACCATTTCTATTGGCCGTTAATGAAAACAAACAGCACATGGTAAAATTTTTATTACGGAAGAATGCTGACATCCACGCAGTGGATAACCGCAAAAGGTAGAGTAGTTTATTTTCTAACCTTTGCGCTCTTGTTCAATAGTAATAGGTACTCAGATCACAAATTGGAATTACTAGGAAGACAACCAACCTATAATTATAGGGATGTAGTGAAAACTGTCAACACAACTGAAAAGGTTGAAAAGATATTCAGAAGGGACGACACAAGAACAGGATATGGTACATGATTTCACACCCTTAGGATAAGTATTAATGTGTAGTACTTGTAAACTAGTTGTTCTTGTCACGTGACCTTACATGAGCTGAGGCAATTCCATACACATTAATTTTATAAAGTACACTTAATTTTTCACTTAATATGAATTTCTTAGTCTTTCATACAATTCTACCTGAGCTTTTTATACACATTTCCTTTGAAAAACACTATGTTAAGCAGAAATAGATAAACTGTGGTGTCTTTTAAATGACATTTTACTTTGAATTTCTGTACCTAAAGAATAGTAGTATGATGTTATTCCTAAGGGTTGCTACTAGATGTTATTCATTTGTTTGTTTACTTATTTCTAATATATTTTGCTAGTTTTATTTTTGGTTGGAATATGCATATGGAAGTAAAATAGTTCTACTTGGATAAATCTTTCATGAAGAGAAGTCATAGGTGGTAGATAAAGATAAAAGAGATTGGGTATTGAATTAGAAAACAACTGGAATGAGTCCCTAGCTTTCCCACTTGCTAGCTGTGTGACCTTGGGAACATTACTCATCACCTCATCTGTTTCCTGATTGGAAAAGTAGAATTAACAGTCCTCATAGGCAGCCCTTAGCTGAGTGTCTGGGACAGGCTGTGAGAACTCTTAACTGAAGCTACTACCACTGTCGCAAGTCACCATCACTACTACTACTGCTACATTGTTGCTTTGTTAATATTTTATTCATTTGAGAGAGTTGTGTGTGAGAGAGAGAAGAGTCAGACAGAGAGAGAATAGGCCTCCAGCCCCTGCAAAAGAACTCCAGACATATTTACCACCTTGTGCATCTGGTATTACGTGAGTACTGGGGAATCAAACTCAGGTTCTTCTACTATGCAGGGAAACACCCTAACTGCTAAGCCATCCCTCCAGCCCCTGAAGTATTGCTTTTTATAGACAGGGCCTCACTAGATAGCACAGACAGGCCTTGAACATACAGTGATTTCACTTCCTCAACCTCCTGAGTTCTGAGATTACTTATATGCACCACTGTGCCTCAATAATGCTGTTTTAAGCCTGCAAGTAGCTGTTACTAATCGGCCCTTTAGCTGGCTATGACTATAGTCTGTATGTATTATAATTATCTAGATTATACTATGAAGTATAACATTTATAACATAATATACAAGGAATTAAATAGAGAGGCTTTGCTTTTTGGAGACAGAGTTTTGGTATGTATTGCAGGTTGGTCTGGAACTCTATGCAGACCAAGATGGCCTCAAACTCTTTATCTTCCTGCCTCAGCCTGAGTGATTTGATTCTAAGCATGTGCCATCATAATTAGTGGGAGTTCTTAATTTAAATTTTCACCTACTTCAGATATATGACCTTGGTATGTTTACTGTCCATCAAAGGGCCTGAAATTCATAGTCTAGTATGTAATGCCCCAGTGGAATCAGGGGCTTCATATTTGTTTTGTCCTGTTAGTCTTAGAGATAACATTAGGAAAATGAATTCTTGAGAGCCCAAATTCTTATATGCAAATGGCCTGCTCCACTCTATAAGGTAACAATTTGGCAAAGTATTTCTTTTTTTTTTTTTAACCGCACATGAGGAGCAGCGCCACAGCTCCATCACATCACCACCTGCATCCCACTCATTGGCAAAGTGTTTCAACCCAGATGTTTAAGTGATTGTGTTAAAGAGCCTAAGGGTGATGTAATCCTGTCATTTCAGAACTGCCCTCATGCATGCAGCAAGCAATGAATCAACAAATGTACTCAAAATTCTTCTTGAGGACGGTGCAGATGTCTTTCTGGAAGACAAATACGGAATAACTGCAAAGATTTATGCCTGTAGAAGTGCATCTACCAGAGCGTAAGTGCTTACGTTAAAAAAGTAGTCAACGTCAAACAGGTTCAAACTAACTTATTCATCTTATAAATCACATAAACTTACTTTAGTGCAAATAGTTTTAAAAGACAGTGACTTAATTTGTTTAATGATTCAGAAATTAAGCAAAAGGCTAGACTAGGTTCTACTAGAGGGATCAAATAGTGAAGGATCCGTTAGCTCAGTCTTTTGTTGGTGGTGGTGGGAGGGACTGAACATAGAGCCATAATGCATACTTGGAAAGCTCCCTGACAGCCCTTATCTCAGGACTTATCAGATCTTTACTCTTAAGGACTCCAGCACTATTCATTCACAATACAACCCTTATTACATAGGGTCCAAATAGTGTTACATCTGTGGTTTTTCTAATGAGTTATATAGGTCTTGAAATGTCCAGTTTGGCAGAAAATCACTTTCCTCTGGGATACATTCTAAACCCTTTTACATGAATTTGAAAAGAAGCGAATGATCTTCTTAAGCTCAAGGAAGATACTTTTTTTCACAAGTCAGATCAGGGAGAAAGAAGGCATTCCAGGGCTAGAGAGATGGCTCAGCAGTTAAGGTGCTTGCTGAAAGTCTAAGAACCCAGTGCCCATGTAGTCAGATGCACAAGTGGTTCATACATCTGGAGGTTTTTGTTTTTTTTTTGCAGTGGCTGGAGACCGTGGCACACCCATTCTCTCTTGCTCTGTCTCTCTTCTCTCTCTACTTGCAATTAAATAAATAAGGAAAAACTAAAAAGAATACAACTACTATTACTTAAAAAAGAGAAGGCATTCTTGTTTTTCTTCATGCTGATTCTAATGCTAACATGAAATTTGTCCCTAATGCCCAGTAATGATAAACAAATTGCCACATTGTTCTAGTCAGTCCTGAGGTCTCTATGGCAATATAATCTTAGAGTTTAAAGCATGTGGATCTGGGGTAGGGGGTTGGAAAAATGTACACATGATAACATTTTGAATAAAATTTGGACATTAGCTCAAATTACTTGAAGTACTATTAAGAATTTAGTTTGTTTAGTAAATATTTTTCATATCAGTATTAAAATTGAAACGTTAATTTTCATTTTATACATAGCGCTTGGGAAATCCTTGCTACGTATGAAAAAATGATACAAAGAAATGCTGAAACCATCAAAGAAGGTAAGAATTAGTCAAGGTAGATGGAATTTAGATACAAGAATGAAAAATGTTCTGACCACCAAAGACCTGTTAAAAAAATCAGCACAATGTTCCCTGAGCCTGGAGGGCATGTGTGAGTCTCCTTTAGTGCTGAGCTCTTAGCAGCCTCTGGTTTTCTGCTTGGATGAGTTTTGAGTCTCCTTAGTGTCTACTCCCATCTCCCTAGGGGAAGTTTTAAAATTCACAGGGTGGGAAGGTGTATCCTGAGGCATTGTCACCTCACAGAGACTGACTGCTACATTCAGGACCCCACAGTGAATCGCCATAACCTCACTGAGGTGGGCGTTCAGTGGAAATGAAGGTGGGGAAAGGGAACACAAGACATAACCTACTGGGAACATGACCACTATGCAATGTTTTCATATAAAAGTTCTCAATTAAAAATGTATTTTATTTCCATTCTTTTTTAATAATTATAAGAAATTAACTATTAGACATTTCAATTCTGAAAAAGTACATGTATTTAGTTTTGGCCACTAAAATGCTGTCTCACTTTCTATTACTAAGAAAGCTTATTTTATTAATAATTACTATCTGGGTGTGGTGGTGCACACCTTTAATCCCATCACTCGGAAGGCAGCGGTAGGAGAATCGCTGTGAGTTCGAGGCGAGCCTGAGACTCCAGTGAATCCCAGGTCAGCCTACGCTAGAGTGAGACCCTACCTCGAAAAACAAAACAAAACAAATAATTACTATTTGGCATTGTTTGTCAAGAGTCCCATTATAGTAAGTTGGATATATTGTAGAAATAGACATTATTCCTTTTTACTGGGTATTTTAACACATGGACATATGTTAATTTGATCATAGTCCCTTCCATTACCCTGTTTGTGTCCTCCCGACCCATCCCACTGAACCTTGTCCTCTTTCCAAGTAGTCCTTCTTCAGTTTTGGTGTCTCATTCTTTTTGCCTTCATCCATGCTCTGTGTCAAAATGTTGATGGGCTCTGGGGCTGGGGACATGGCTCACCAGTTAAGGTGCTTGCCTGTAAAACCTAACAACCTAAGTTCAATTCTTCAATTCCCATGTAAAGCCAGATGCACAAAGGAGTACATGCATCTGGAGTGGCTAGAGGCCCTGGCATGTGCCCATTCTCTCTCTGTTTCTATCTATCTCTTTCTCTCTCTCTGCTTGCAAATACATAAAAATACTTTAAAATGTTGATGGGCTCAATATTGTTCAGGCCTTATTGAGGTAATCACATGCAACACTAAACAAGATATCTTTTCATACCCTCCAACGCTCAAGGAACATGATGGAAGAGGGGGTGGAAAGATGTTAGGAGACAGGATGGTGATGAGCACTTGGGGGCACTGTCTTCTGGATATGAAGTGACCCAGTGCATTCATGACCTCACATTCATCACCTCCATAATAAATGAAGCTATTATTAACCTTTATAATAAATGAATTATACTTAATGAATATTCTGAAACAACTGTTAGTTAAAAGGGAATTCAGCCGGGCGTGGTGGTGCACGCCTTTAATCCCAGCACTCGGGAGGCAGAGGTAGGAGGATCACCGTGAGTTCAAGGCCACCCAGAGACTACATAGTGAATTCCAGGTCAGCCTGGGCTAGAGTAAGACCCTACCTCAAAAAAAAAAAAAAAAAAAGAAAAAGAAAAAATAGGGAATTCTATCATTAAAACAAGCAAAATATGTCCTTCAGTGAATGATATTCCCAACTGTTCTTTTTGTGGCTGAGGGTCCTATGTATTGAGGAGTGTTATTATTAAGTCCCCCTTAATTATTGTGTTCTGCATTATCTGTTCTGACACATCCAGTAGTGTATTATTTTAGACTAATTAATGGACCAATATTTGGTACAGATATATTCATAATTGTTATATTTTCTTTATGTTTTTCCCTTTTACATATATACAGTGACCTTCATCCCATTCATTACATTTAAACTTAATTTTGACTTAAGTCTATTTTATCAAATATTACTCCTGTTACTTGATTTAACTTCCATTTTCTTGGTATATTGAGCCCCATTCTTTTTCTTTTCTTCTGTTTATGTATCTGGACAGTGATGGGGTTGCCTCACAGACAAGCTTTCAGTTTCAGTCATGTAACATGAAACTCATAGCAAAATTAATAAACCCTTATCAAGTGAGGTATCTATCTCAGGCTCAAACACTGAAAGTCTTCTCCCACATGCAGATAGTAACTGAAAAAGATTATGGCAAGCACCCACCCAGGAAGACAATAGTTATTCTTTCTGTGTTCTCATGACTGGGACTATCAAATGGCCATAAGTGTAGGGCTCTCTTCATGCTGACTTGGTTTCTCTAAATACATTCAATTTATTCTAGTCTTGGTGTATCTTTATTTTACAATTATTTTAAAATATCTATTGATTTGAAAGGAGACAGAAAAAGAGAGACAGAGAGAATGAGCACACCAGGCCCTCCAGCCACTGCAAACAAATTCCAGATCATGTGCACTTTGTGTATCAGGTTTTTTGTGGGTACTGGGGAATCAAACCCTGTCATTTGGCTTTGCAAGCACCTTAACTTCTGAGCCATCTCTCCACTCTTCACCATTATTGTTTTTATTATTATTGTTTGTTTGTTTGAGGTAGGATCTTATTCTAACCCAGGCTGACCTGGAATTCACTATGTAATCTCAGACTGGCCTCAAACTCATGGCGATCCTCCTACCTCTGCCTCCTGACTGCTGGGATTAAAGACGTGTGCCACCACCTCTGGCTCTCACCATTATTTTTTAACCATGACTTTACTATATTTTTGCTTTGCAGCTATTAAAATTCTTATACTCAAAGTATATCCTTTCATTCATTCTAAGTTTTTAGATTTTTGTTTGGAAAAAAGATATGATGTTATTCTAATAGTTCTCTATTTTTTATTTATTTGCAAGGAGAGAGAGAAAGAGAGAGAGAGAAAGAGAGAGAGAGCATGAATAGGTACACCAGGGCCTCCTACCCCTGCAAAAAACTCCAGACATACATGCCACTTTGTGCATCTGGCTTTACATGGCTACTGGGGATTTGAATCTGGGTCACCAGGTTTTGCAAGCAAATACCTTTAACTGCTGAGCCATATTGCCAGCCTAATTTTGTGTTTTTGAGTTGGCATCAGTATCTTGTAGTCTTTCATACTCTTTCTTTATTTTGTAGTTTTGTCTTTTTGACTCTTAAGTGTGGTGGAGTGGTGTTTCTTTGATAATGGCTATTTATATTTCTCAATCTTTTTTGTGTCTAAAGTCTTTATTTCTGCTTATTAGGGAAATTTTGTAGTATAAATTATTCTGAATTCTACTCCAGGGATTTCTAACTTTGGTATATTGAGTATGTTTTTTTTTTAAGCAGACATTTGAAGATGGTATTTCCTCTGCCTAGTCTTCCATATGTCCTTTCTACTGATTGATAGAGTCTTTGGTTATATCTACTGTGTTTTTAATTCATTGATTGGAGTCTTCATTTCCAATATTTCTAATTTATTCCAAGGATCCATAGTAACATACTAAATTTCACTTACCTCTGCTAAGGCTTCAGATTCTCCTCTTCTAATTGTGTAGTTGCCGGTGCAGCCCAGCACTGTTTACAATATTTTGCAGTTACTATTCCCTTTCTCTGTGCCTTTCAACCATCCCGTTTTCCCTTTGTGATTTCTGTTGCTCTTCCACTTTTATCTTTTTGGTACAGAGTAGATTCTTTGCTCTCCTTATTGTTCACTTGCACTATATTACATGGTGGAAGTTTCTAATTTGCTATCTTCTGGCAAAAACCCTGTGGATGAATCGTTTACATGCTTGAGGATATCTACTATGTCTCCAAAAGCATTATTGAAATATTAAAAAATTGGAAATATATACATATATAGCTAAAATTAAACATACATATACGTAAAGCTAAAATTAATTAATAAAATCTTTTTTGGGGAAAGGAAATAAACATTATTTTCTATGTACATAATATCTGTTGCTATCAATAACTTTTCTGGGTAGTACATGTAAACTAAACATAATTATTTGTCAACAGAAACAGCTCAAGAGGCAGCATCAATGGAAGAACAAAGAGGGCTTGAAGGCAGGGCAAAAAATCTGTTTCACACCACCATCTTGGTTCCGTGTTCTCTGCACAAAGCTCCTGGTGAAGCCCCAGAGACCGTCCCTGCTCCAGAGCAGGAGTTGCCACAGCCTCAGGCTGAGACTGGGTCTGGAACGGAGTCTCACAGGGACGAACCAGAACCAGAGCTCCAGGAGCAGGATTCCACCCAGACAGAGACCCAGCAAGCCCCGCTGGCGGCAGCAGCCGAGAGCCATGAAGAACCAGTCAGTAAAGCAAAACCGAGTAGGCGTGAAAAGAAGGCTCGGAAAGCTATGTCCAAACTGCATCTTCGACAGGTTCCCGGGGTCACTAGAGTCACTATCCGGAAATCTAAGAATATCCTCTTGGTCGTCACAAATCCAGAAGTCTATAAGAACCCAGCTTTAGACACCTTCATAGTTTTTGGGGAAGCCAAGATTGAAGATTTATCTCAGCACGCACAGTCAAACAGCTGCTGAGAAATTCAGAGTTTAAGGTGAAGCTGTTTCAAATAGTCAAGAAAATACACAGACTCCAACTGTACAAGAGTGAAGAGGAAGAGGTTGATGAAACGGGTGGAAGTGAAGGACAGAATTAGCCATGTCACAAGCAAATGTGCCAGAGAAAAGGCAGTCTGAGCCCTGAAAAACAACACCAATGATACTGTAATGCTATTATGGAATTAACAATGTAACCAACTGAAAGGAAGGAGCTCTTTTTCTTTTTCTTTTTCTTTTCTTTTTTTTTTTAATGTTTCAAAAGTGGAAGTGCGGGTTGGTTTGAAATTTGTACTATTTCTATCATTAATAAAGTTATGGCTTCTTATTGGATGAAAAAAATCAGCTTCAGCTCCTTCTGCTTGTATTCTTTGACTGTGTTAAGAATTTCTTATAGTTAATGAAGAGAGTCATTGAGTCCAGTCCTATAGTCTATATGTTTTAATTGGAGAATTGTGATAATTTATATTTAAGATTGATACTGAGTTATTTGATCATTCTTATAGTTTGTTATTATTGTTGTTTTTTCCTAATGGTTTGATTTGGTATTTGTCCTTTTCTATCTATCTATCTATCTATCTATCTATCTATCTATCTATCTATCTATATTTGTAGGTTGTTTTATGAACTGAAATGTTTTATTTTTTCCTGTTTCTGCTTTGCTTCACTCTTCCTCTCTTAAAATGTATTTACTTTTCTGGTGGTCCTCATGAGTAACCAGTCTGCCTTATCATTTGTGTAGAGTTCCTTTCATAATCTTCTAAAAATGCTGACTTGGTGTTTCTGAATTTATTTAGTTTATTCCTACCTTAGTACCTTTATTCTATGATATTTATGTATTTGCTGAGAGAGAGGGGGGGTACACCAGGGCCTGTAGCCTCTGCAAACAAACGAACTCCAGATGCATGCACCACTTTGTGCATCTTCCTTTACGTAGGTCCTGGGGAATCAAACTGGGTCATTAGGCATTGCAGGTCACTGAGCCATCTCACCAGCCCCTATTTTATGATTTTTAAAAAAGATTTTAAGGATAGCATTGTTGGATACTATATTCCTGGTTGGCAGATATTCATTTTTGGGTTTCTTAGTATAGTCTTCCCTACATTCCTATTCCTATATTTAGGTTTCCTATGGAAAGGTCTGAAGTTATATATCAACTATGAGAATATATATATTGGTTTTTCAAGGTAGGGTTTCAAGGTAGGCCAACCTGGAATTCACTATGTAGTCTCAAAGAGGCCTCGAACTCATGGTGATCCTCCTACCTCTGCCTCCTGAGTGCTGGAATGCCCAGCTAATTTAGTTAATATTTTGCATCTGTGTTTGTGTAGGAGGATCACTGTGAGTTTGAGGCCACCCTGAGATAATAGGGTGAATTCCAGGTCATCCTGGGCTAGAGCAAGATCCTACCTCAAAAAAACAAACAACAGGCCTGCGCAGTGTGCTCTACTCCGGGCGGTGAGGGCTTCGGGCTGGAGGAGGAAAGATGGAAGACTTCCAGGCTGCCGAGGAGACGTCTTTTGTTGTTGATGAAGTGAGCAACATCGTTAAAGAGGCTATAGAAAGCGCCATCGGGGGCAACTCTTACCAGCACAGCAAAGTCAATCAGTGGACCACGAATGTCGTAGAACAAACTTTAAGCCATCTCACCAAGCTGGGGAAGCCGTTCAAGTACATTGTGACCTGTGTAATTATGCAAAAGAATGGAGCTGGTTTGCACACGGCAAGCTCCTGCTTCTGGGACAGCTCTACTGATGGGAGCTGTACTGTGCGATGGGAGAACAAGACCATGTACTGCATCGTCAGTGCCTTTGGACTGTCCATCTGACCACCTCGTCAGCCCGTGACCTCCTCTTGTCTCAGCGTTTCTGGTCCATCTTCTTAACCACAGGCTAGGAATTCAGTGAACACCTTTGTCCTCTAAGTGTGTGTGTTACGCACTCTCAAAATGTAGAGAAACCAACCAAATGGCTGAACTGTCTCACAGACTGCACATCATTAGTCAGATGTACTCTGTAGTAGTCCGAGTGTGTATTGTCATTTGTCTTAATTAACTCTGTTTCTTTGCAAAGGTGCTAAAAACTGAAATCTGCTAGTGGGAAACTCTCTACTCTGAAGTTATCCAAACACACTAA